>NW_023590848.1:0-39076 GCF_014843425.1 Jatropha curcas
CATGCACTTGAAACGAAACAATCTTCTTCACTCGCAGTATCGGAGGCATTTCCAGAAGTTAGGGTTGAAACGCAACTGATGCAAGTTGTTGAAGATTTAACAGATAGATTAGATGATGAAAGCCGATCTTATGTTTAAATAGGACCATCAGATGATGAAGAGGAAGAAGATCAATAGATCATGGGTACCTCAGAAGATGAATATGAAGAAGAGGAAGCTGATGAAGACGAGGAGGAAGCAGATGATATTCAAGACACTTAAAACTTAGAGCAATTTTACTGTTACAAATTGATAAATGTATATGTAATTAATATTTATTAATGAAGAATTTCAATGGTATGTAAACTTTCTACTCATATTTATCAATGTTCTAACAATTCATAAATTGTAGTAAATTCATTTATCTAGGTTCTGATATCTAGCAGTACAGATGGCTAGAGGCAGAACCGTGATTCTGACGGTCCGGCAGTGGTTCGCGTGGACGTCATGGCCAGGGGCGATCCCCTCGTCCTTCGTCAGGTACGTCTGGGGCTTCGTCATCTGCGTCAGCGGACCAGTACTGCCGCCATCGCATCCTTCTTCAGGTACGTCTAGGCTTCATCCTCTGCTCAGCGTCCAGTACTGCCGCCATTCACAGCCTTCTACTCCTTCCTCTTCTGGCTCCCTTCCTCTTTTGCTCCTTTCCTCTTCTGGACCAGTACAGACTCCACCAGCTGCGCACAAGTCACCTACTGTGTGGCAAGTATCATAAATTGTCATAACTGTCTTTTAATTATTATTCAATTATCTTAAAAAATTATAACATTTTGTCATTTTCTTTGCAAGCTTCATCAAGATCCACTGTATCACCCTCAGTTTGGTAGCGGGACACGTAATACTTATTCAAAATTTCTGCAGGGCATATTTTGTAATTATATTTGTAACTTATTCATAAACGTATGCTTTCATGTAATTATATTTCACTTCGTTTTTTTTTTCAGCATATATCCATCTTCTCGAGCAGCGAGGCAAATTTTTGAAGATATCAAGCTACAAGCTGCATTAAAGAAGGATACACATGGATGCCGTTACGCACAAGAGGCGAGAGACTTTTATTGGGGAGGAGTTTCCAGGTACTCTTTGGTTTTAAGGTTATATCATCATTCAATGTTTACAATTCAAGATAACATCCTTAGTGTTTTAACGCTATGAAGTGATCTTAAATTTTTTTTGCAGAAACATTATATGGGATGAGGCGCCCATTACGGCTATGCTGAAAGTAGCCTGGGAGAAGATATGCGCCGATCGATACGCTGACTTCACCTATAGGATGAGAAGAAGCGGTAAGAAACAACGGTGCGTGTCTCAGGAGATATGGGAGAGCTGGCAAAAGGCTTGGGAGGATCCTGCATTCAAGAGAAAGCGGGAGATGTTTGCACAAAACAGGCGCAGTGAGACTGGCGGGGATGGAGCAGGACCTTCGCGACACACAGGCGGATCTATATCTGCTATAGAGACAGCTCGATTATTAGTAAGTGAACTAGTCCCTTTGCAAGAAACTGATGTTTAATGAAAGGACAATATATATATTAATATATCATGCATAAAAATTCATTACAGGCTAAAGAATTAGGTCGTGAGCCCACACCGATCCGATGGGAGGTGTTACATACACGCACACGAAGGACCACGATCGGTAATTACTTTGTTCGACAGGCGTGCGCGAGCGTTCAATGTAATTAACAATTGGAATAATATTTACATTTACCCTCTAAATCATTGCGAAGATGTACAAGTTGAATAATAATAAAGCTTGCAATTGGCATTGATTTAATTAATTTTTGTTTTTCAGGAGAAACTGATACTACAGCTCGGAGCCGTATTGCTTGACTTCTCAGACCGATGAATCCGAAGCGAGTCAAGAATTGACGAAGGTACGCTTTATCTCGAGGCTGTAGGGGGCGGTAGCGCTTTATCTCGAGGCTGTAGGGGGAGAGAAGAAGAGGAAGGTATACGGCATCGGGTCTCAGGCATCACAGTTTTACATTGGCTCAGCAGCTCACGCTTCTACAGCCGGAGCACAGTGACTCGTACTGTGATGATGATATACGGGCTCAGCTTGCTGATCAGCAGAGACAGATTGCAGAGCTTAGAGCGCATGTGATACGGCTGTCCGGTGAGCACCGTGCTGGTACTTCTCCCTCTGATCCTACGCCTGCTACAGACCGACATGTTTCGACGTCTCAGCAGCAGCCACTATCGGCTCCTGATCCCGATGCTGCAGACGATACCTTGGTCCCTGGCGCTACATCACATCCAGCGGGTACTCCTACCCGCGATCCGACATCGGAGGATCCGACATCGGATTCCTGCAGATGAGCAGGCAAACATAATAGATTTGATTGACATTTATTTTTTTCATTTGATTTTCATATTTTAATTTGTAGAACGAAAAAAGTACATTTTATAACTGTTCTTGAATTAGTGTGTGATTTATATATGCATTTATGTCAACTTTCACAGGTTGCCAGAAAAAATTTTGGTTTCAAAATA
The DNA here is from genome assembly GCF_014843425.1 of Jatropha curcas. The sequence goes on from NW_023590848.1 coordinate 2,533, forward strand.
ATATAATTTTTTTATTTTTTTCCATTGCGACCGATTTGCGACCGATTGATACCAAAAGTAAAAAATTATGAATTATAATTGCGACCGATTGAAAAAAATTTGCCGACCGATTATTCTGCGACCAAATTTTGCGACTGAATTTCCAAATTAAATCCACGATAAAAATTGCGACCGATTATTCAATTTGCGACCGATTTTATCGTATCTAAATTTGCGACCGATTGTCTCATCGGTCGCAAAATTATATTTGGCAACCAGTATTTGCGACCGGACGATTTCGGTCGCCCAAATGTCGGTCGCAAATCGGTCGCTAAAGCAAATTAGCGACCGATATTTGCCATTTTGCGATCGATTGGTCGGTCGCAAAATGGCATTTTTTTTGTAGTGTCTTGACATGTTACTTGACCTTCAAATATTAATTAATTAATTAAATTTATATTTGTTGTCAACATATTTAGAACTTAGAAGATCATACACATAAGAATGAATATGAAAAAGTGAAAATGAGAAATCGAATCAAGTATGACTTGATTACAAATAAGTTTTGTAAAGTTAAGGACAAAATTGTAACTTACATTTAATTACAATTTTAACTAAATTGTTAAGTATTGACTTAATTGATTTATGTCTAAAATTAATAATGATAAATTTTAGATTAAAGAAACCTAATATTTTAATTATGATTTATTTATTAAATAAATAAATATAATTGGATTAAATTGAAAATCTTATTACTATAATGTAGTATGGTTATTTATTTAAATGTTTAAATAAAAATAGGCACATATATAATATTTTAGTTATACTTTATTTATTTAAAAGGTTTAAATAAATAATTATAATTAATTTATTTATGATCTAGGGTTTTCATATATAAGGTTTAAGATACAGTTTAGATTGAAGTTATTGTTCATTTACCACAAAACTAAACATAGAGCCTATGATAGTTAGTACCATCATACGCTCTAACCTCTCAACATAGTTTGAGTTTTTTGATTATCCATTTGTGTGGATACTACTAGAGGCCAAACACTTGGACGGCTTATGGTTTGAGACAACCTTGTTGCGTAGACCGAAGTTTCAAAGAATCTGCAAAAAAGATATTCTTTTAAACAATTTTTATTGCTTTAATCGTTTAAACGGATCTCTGTTGGTATAATTAATTTGTTTTATTATATTATTCCGCTGCGTATTATTGATATTGAAACCCAACAAAAAAAAAAAAGTCTCAAAAACTGAAGCGTAAGTCTTAAACACTTTAATCCGATTCAAGTTTTGAAACAATTAAAAATGAATACTTCAAATAAAAGAAATAAGATAATATCCCAAACAATCATGAAAATACCAATCTCCTTTTATAAATTATTAATGTGAAAACATTTTAGAGGCTTAGTACTTCACTTCCAAACGTTCAAAATGCTTGAAATAAATGTCAAATTCTTGATATCTCAAGTCATTTTTTTAACTTAAGTCTAAGAATATTCACAATTATTTCGCTTTTCTCTTGAACCCATTAATTAACTTATTAAATCTTGAATCAAATTATAGCTTTGTTATTAAGTTGTTTAATTGATCACATGCAAAATCCAATTTATATTAATTAAACCATATATTAATCTTCTCCATTCGGTTCTTCAATTAACATTTAACTCAATACTAGGCCAAATTCTTGCAAAAATGAATTAAACGATTTAATTAACTAACGAAAGCAACATTATCTCAAACCAATCAATTGAGCTAAAGAAGATTCAAACACCCATATAATAGGCTAATTAGTTCATGGCAAGTAACTCATCTAAAACAACTTGATTTAAATTACAAAACGTCGTAGTAACAATTATTCAAACAAATTAACCGAAGATATAAAGAAAGAAATAACTTGGCCAATTAGATGTTTGGCTCCAAAATTCCTATCAACAATGCTTCTCCTCTTAATTGTAGAGGCAAAAGGTAATAATTGTCTTACAATTGAATAATTTAAAAAGAAAGAATAATAAAAAAAAGTTCTCCTTTCGACTCTAACTCTCAAGGTGTTTGTTGATGTGTAATGATGTCTCTCTTGTGTTGTTTTGTGATCTTCATGTTGTATATATTCTTCTGGTCTTGTACCCCTCTTAAAAAGAGATAAAATCCAAAATTTAAAGATCAAACTTAAAATAGTGACCCTTTCCCTAATAGAAATCTTGGAAAATCTAGGAGAACACGGGTGTGTCGCGTCATGGCATGATCATGTTCACTGAATCAAACAAGAAAAATGGAACGTTTTGTAGTCTTGAGATGAATGATCACGACGGTGTTGATCTCTAGAGCTTTTAGTTTGATCTTCAACATACTCAGTGACATGGGCATGTTACAGGCCATGAAGGCTTTTGGAAGTTTTTACACCATTTGCACATGGTTGTATCTCTTCTTATTTTGGTTCTATCTTTTGTACACACTCATATTGTATATCAACACAGGTATGTTAAGGCTTTGATTCTTCAAATAAAATCTCCATTTTAAACCATCCTAAAGAACACGATGCTCCATGATATTTAAGTTCAAAAATAGTAAGTCTCCACTTCAGAAAGCATAATTAACAAAACATAAATAATAAACCAAAACTAGCGAAAAACTATACAGTTACAAACTAAAATACTAAAAATTAACCTAAAAATACTATAACAAAATAAGTCACAATAAATATATAATTAGAAAAATAAAGTAAATAAATTTATTTATGACATTAATATATCTCCTTAATAGCTTTTGGGAAAATTTTGAAGCTAAAAATACTTGATCTTACTTTATTGGCACAAAATTTGATTTTTCACTGTATTTTTAGAAATAATATATATTAATAAATTTTGATTCAGATTAATCAAAATTAACTCAGAAAATAAAATTCAAATTAATTTACTAAATTTAACATATTCTATCAAAAAATAAATGTCATACTACACAGGGACAAACGCAGGATTCATAATTGGGGATATAAATAGTTATAGAATAGAACTTTTATATATTTTATAATAGATATATATATATATATATATATACTATATATATATATTTATATTATTAACTATATATATATATATATATATATAATTAATATCATTATTAGTAAATAATTATATAATTAATATTCATTATAAAATAATCTCAAAATGCATTATATCTAATACATATAACATCAAAAAGGGACACGTCTCTTTTAAATCACGAAAATCAGCGATAAGTGAATCTACTAAAAATATTTTAGCAATTTCTTGCTGATGTAGAGTAGTAAACAATCAGAGAGAAATTCATCTTCAATCTTATTACAAAGCTTATTCTTAATTATAGTCATCGCTAAAAAAGATCGCTTCGTACTAGCTATGGAAACTGGAAGAGTAAGAATAATAGTCACCACTATATACAAGAGAACAAATCTCAGATTTTCCCGTTTTCACCAACCATTGCACAAATCAAAAATAGTTGACAATTCTTTACAATTAGAAAGTTGTCGCATATGATCAAAATGCTCAACTTGCATTGTAACATTCCTTCCCCGTCCACCCGTTAACCCGAATGAACCGAGCCGAGACACTACAATCTGGTTGAACTTATGTCCTGTCATGCTGATATCATCCTGTATGCTAAATATAATGCTTAAATATGAAATACAAAACACTCCCAATTAACTCCAAAACTTTCCCAATACTCCAACTAATTCATCAAAACACAATAACACTTTATTATATCTTTTCATAATTTGTATAACTCTCAATAGCATTTAATATCCAGCAATTTAATTTCATTCATTATATATATCAAGTCTTCATGAACTAATCATACCAACTATGTTTAAAATAATTTTCATAATTCACTCATTTTTCATCAGTAGTATTTCTTATCTCCAAATTCTTGACGCCAAAAATTAATTACATGCTTCACTTTGTATTTCCAATTACATAAGCTTTAAACAATGTAATAATTATACATGCCAAAATTCTTAATTATATAACTCTCAATCTACTAACTTCCCAAATTAGTCACTTCTGCTGTTGATAGTTACTCCTCAAGTCTTCAAGTAGAACCATGATCTTTCAACCTACGCGTGATAAAATCGACGGCTGGAGTATTATAAATCAATGGTGCTTCTTAATTCAACTATATTAACAAAGTGCGATGGCAACTTACTTAAAATACCCATTTCATAAAATCATTGATAATCTTAGAATCATTTAAAATTTTTCAACATAAATGTACCTTTACAGCAAAGAATTAAACTTCTAATTCATAAAAATTTCAAGTTTAGTTCTAATTATTCTCATAACTCCTTACCATAAACATTTTAATCCCACACATATCATAATTACTTTCATGATCTTACCTGCTTGTTTCAATTATGCTGTATGAATTAAACAAATAAACATGTAAGAAACACATAACAATATATTTTTTTCATTGTCTTACTTGCTGTTCATTATGTTGTATGACTTATGCACTTTTTTAGTCACATCATATAAGTTACAATTAATAAAAATCTCATAAACTATATGGCTCTTAATAATTAAATTAAATAAACTTGTAAAGCATACCATAGCATATACTTTTCATGATCTTACCTGATGTTCTTTATGCTGTATGAATTTTGCAACTTTTATTACAAAGCTCATTGAATTATCGCAACGAATAAAGAAAACAAGTAAAGCACATACATATGTATAAATAAACATGTAATCACATAATGAGAATGTAAGCACCACATATCATGATAACTTTCATTATCATACATGCTGCTTCATTAATTACTGTAATAGAATTATTGCAATTTTGTAGTCATATAATGTTTATAGGCTCCATAAGTCATAGAAATGCTGAGGCACACCAATTAGACTAGGATCCAAGTACGATAAAGACCACCTTCCATAGTCCACCGGTGTGAACTCGACGACATACTGGCCAGCCACTACCACCGTCGCCAGCCGGACAGCGTGCCACCTGCCTCAGTTCGCGCCCGGCTCTAGATGAAGGACCGCTCAAGTCTCGTTATATGACTCGGGTCTGCCTCCGCATTCGCTGCACTCAATACTAGATGAATAAAATCAATAGCACATCTCGTATATCAACTGAGCCCATAGATACAAAGCTCAAAAACAATAAGGAAAGTAAAGAAGTACCCAGGAACGTAGCTAAAATAGGTGACGCGCCACGTAATCTGTATACTCAAGTGCCAATAGCTCCGGCGAACGCCCGCTCCTGCATAAGACAGCTTAAGTCTGAAAGTTAGGTATTCAGTGAACCTCTACCTCCAGTATCGAGAGCGAAATACATCCTCGACACGATCTAGAATCGTCACCGTCCATGCTCCCAATGATCCCCATAGAACAATCAAAAAAGAATCTGTTAACTGGCCTCCTAATAATTTCCACATAACGTACTGCACAAGACTACCTGTATAAGCAATATGCCAACGCCAAGCGGGCAACTTGTGCATGTAGTCTTACACATCATTTTGTCATGCTTTGCATTTTGTGTTTATACATGCTTGCATTTTGTGTTTATACATGTGTTCATGTTGTCTTTTTGTTTCAAAATGATTGGAGGCATACAAGTTGAGCAAAGGAATATAATTGCATAGAAAAAGAGGTCCAAAAGAGCATCAAAACACAAGTCGCGAGCGCGCCATACAAAGTCGCGAGCGCAAGAAGCACACAAGAGGGTCAGTAAGTTTACAGGCAAGATTCGCGAGCACGCAATGAAATTCACGAGCGCGAGAAGGACAAAATGAGAGTTAGAGAGTTTACAGGCACAATTCGCGAGCTCGACATGAAATTCGCGAGCGCGCGTCGTGTTTTCCAGCCTGCGCAGTCTATACCATTTTGGTCATATCTCTCAATTTGTAACTCCGATTTAGGAGATTCAAAAACCCATGGAAAGATAACACATAGAGGAACAAATAACCCTTCTATGATACTTCCTAATTCCATCAGTAAATAGGGTCAAAATCAAGGTGAAGTTACTGGTTACTTTTGCAGCAAAACCTGTTTCAGCATGAACTCAATCTCTACTTCATTTATTCATTTCATCTCATGCTTTTTCACCATTTTCAGTCTTCTTACTCAACTCAGCCATTTTCAGTCTTCTTACTCAAACATTAAGCACATATTTCTTTGCAACATATCTTCTCATTATCAACACACCACACAAGTGCTCATGCAAGGAAATTAGTTAAACTAAAAGAGAGAGCAAACCTTCACTTAACAAGCTTGAAATCTTCTTCTTAGCTTCCTTTTTCTTCTACCTTTGAGCTCACCTCTCATAGACATAAGAACTCTTATGAATAATCTAAAATATCACTAAATTAGAGGTTGAAGAAAATAGAGCTTCAAGAAATTATACTTACTTGGATAAACTAGAAGTTGATTTAATGCTTAACTCCCATTAATGGAGATAAAGAAGACGAAGATGGAGAAAAAAAGGTGGAAGAGTAAAGTAGATGAAGAAGATGAATATAAGGATGAAGAAAGGAAAATGAAATGGAACTCACGGGTAGGCTCCAAAATATCAATGATTTTGTGTGTAAAATTACCAAATGGTACCTCAAGTGTCATTGTCAATATGTTTACAACTTAATACCTAAACTTGATATTTTAGTTGGCAAGTAAGTCCTATCCTTTATACTTTGATCTTTTTGTTTCCTTAAGTAATGTCCACTTCTTTTCCTTATTTCAGTTACATCCCATTCTACAACCCCACTATGGACTCTAATGGCTCGAACCGGGCTTTTGGATCAGCCCTGACTCGACTCTAAGCAACGACTCGATTCAGTAGGATGTCAAACTTACTATTTCAGATCATAGAAAAATGGGACGTTACAAAAACATGTATAACTTAATTGCATCTTCTCATATTCTCAAAGTCTTAAGGATAGAATTTATGTACCAACTTTGCAAATATCATCAATTCTAATTGGATCAGCCCGACTCGACTCTAAGCAACGACTCGATTCAGTAGGATGTCACAACTTACTATTTCAGACATAGAAAAATGGGACGTTACATGTATACTTAATTGCATCTTCTCATATTCATCAAAGTCTTAAGGATAGAATTTATGTACCAACTTGCAAATATCATCAATTCTAAATAAAGTGAGCATCTCCTTTGGATCTAATGTTGAACTTAGAGCAAATAATTCTATGGTATGATCAACGAACGTATTGTTCAATTCATGCAACTGAGTATCAATCATAATATTGAAAATGTCTACTTTGTAATGATGCTCTATTGTAATATTAAACGTTGATGGCGAGCCCTTCCTCTTCTAGCATTGTAAGGAGCATCCATATCGAGGACAAGCATGTTGACAGATTCACGAAAAGATTTCACTGTATCAATTAAATCATCCCATCCTTCATCCCTTAGTTTTTGAATAAGTGAGTTAGAAGATGAAACAAGATGCATTGCATTCAATATGCTTTGAGATTGAAATTGCAAAGTGTGGCACAAAATATCAGAAATTTCAAGAACATTTCTCATGAGATGTAAAATGAAAACAAGCTCAAAGGAAGTTAATGCCTCATAAGCTACATCTGCTTCTGCACGTTGAGCTGAAGTAGCTCCATCATTAATAATATTCAATAAAACTTCACATGTTGCACTAAACATATTGATTAAACTAGAAACAGACCTCAAATATGAACCATCTTATATCCCTAGATCTTTGTAAAGTACCAATTTGATTGAGTCCCTTTCCACTTTGAAGCTCGTTAATATCAAGTAAATGAGCAACATTTGAAGCATGAGCAGCTTTATTAATTGATCACTACGCTTACATGAAGCACCAATAATATTGACAATTAAACTGAATTTAGTAAAGAAATGGTGGACGAGGATAAGTTCTTTTGAAGCAGCAACTAATACTAAATGCAAGTGATGTGCCATACAATGGACATAGTAAGCATAAGGACATACACTTGAAATCAAAGCATGTAACCCATTCCACTCTCCTCTCATATTGCTTGCACCATCATAGCCTTGTCCTCGAATCTTTTCAACATTAAGATTTTATTGCGAGAGAACAAAGAATATTTCATCCTTTAATGTTGATGCAGTAGTGCCCTTAACATGAACAAGCCCAAAAAATTGCTCCTTCACAAATCCATTTTTATCAACAAATCTCAAGATAACAGACATTTGCTTCTTTTTAGAAAGATCTCGAGCTTCATCAACTATTATACAAAATTTAGCATCACCAATTTCTTCACGAATGAAATTCTTTACTTTAGTAGCAAGAATGTGCAAAATTTCTTTTTGTATTGTTGGTGAAGTGTATGAAGCATTTTTTGGAGCTTCTTATAAAACTTTTGATACTTCATCGATATAAGAAGATAACAAACTAAGTAGCTGAAGAAAATTCACCGACCTTTGTGACGTACTACTTTCATCATCACCTTTAAAAGCACATAGAAGAATTTGGCTCCTCAATTGAATTGATGTTTCAATGTTCTTTCTTTTGAAATAAGCATCAATTGTATATGGTTTTTTCATCTATCAATCAAACAAAAAATATATATATGTACACATATTATTAATTAACATACAAATGCAACCTATTATGATAAAGTAGAAATAGCTTTAAACAATAGATAAACACATAATCTTAAAAAGTACTAAAGTAAAACTAATTTAATAATATTCACATCAGTAGATCACCACCCAGGTCTTTTGGGAGCCACCACCCAAACTCATTGGTATGCATACCTTAAATCGCGCAACCAAAATGTTAGCCATGTGCAATGGTTATACTTGATCAATAAAGATCCTATAAAAAATAATGTGAATTAATAAATCAAACTCATTTCATAAAAAAATTGAAAAAAAAAAGAACAAAAAACAAAACAAAACAAAAATAATTAACCAAGCAATTTAAATAAAATGATATTTAACTAACTAATAATTTAATCTATCTATTTATGTTCTAAGCTTATTTGTTTTTTTTTAATTTGTATCATCATATTTTATTCTCATGATTGTCACTTCTGATTAGTGTTAATAATGATAAATTAAAACATGCACCTTTCAATAAATAAATCTTGCCTGACTATAGGACAAAAATTATTTCTGATTTGCACTTATGTTCGTTCCCAATTATATATTAACCATATGTTTATTGAAAAGGTTTGGTAGTGAATTGAGTCAATTCTAAAGAAGTAAATTTCTTTTGGCACATATTCAGAAAATAATGGTAGATGCAATAATTAATTCATGTGTTTCATTGAGCTAACTTATAATTTCAGATGTTTAAACAACATATTAATCCTAATTTGATATAAATAAAGCTGAATAAGGGAATTTGATTTAATTATTTTAAATTTCATAAAATTTTTTACTTTAAGAGTAAGTTGTTCTTTTCATCTATATCAAGCATAAAAATATAAACTTTCAACAAAAGATTTTCATAAAATTTTAGTAGTATTTATTTATACTAAATTTTGTAAAATTTCAAATTACATTGCCATTCTTATATTACAAAATTATTAAAAACAATATACATTCTAACTGCAACTTCTTAATGAACTTAAAATTACACACTGAAAATATTAAAAATCTATTTAAAATTTCTTTCTAACAACGTGACTCTACTTCTAGGATACGAACTAGACACACCATCATTAATTCATTATCATCTTCTCTAAAAGAATAAGATCTACCCTCATCAATTCTCTCAATCTTTCCTACCCGAACAGTAGACTTAAATTGTTGAATTTGTAGTTGCAATCCTTTATTACGAACAAATTATGCCAATCAATACTACAAAAACAAAGAAAATAATATAAATAGACAATCAATTGTTATTGAAATCATAAATTTATAATCAAATACCTGAAGCCAAGAAATTGTTCGTAGAATTGAGTTGCTAGGTGTCGGTAGAACAAACGGCAAAACAAGGCAAAGAAAGACCAACGACGGCTTGAAAATTGAAAAGGTTTTTGTTTTCATCTTTAATAGCTTATCCCTTAAGTTTAGAGAATATGTTTAAGGGCTTCTTAATTTTGATTTAAAATATTGTGCTTGGGCTATTGGCTTATTAACTTCATGGGTTATAAAATGTGGGCCTAAGAACTCAACTATTTTGAGGGGGGGCAAATTATAAGAATAAAATAATATTTAATAAAATTAAAATTAAAATTTCAAAAAAAAAAAAAAGTTGCCATGGGCCAAGGCCCCTCCCACCATATTCTTGTGTCCATCCCTGATACTACATTTAAAAAATACAATTAACTCAATGATAAATCTAAAAAACAAGTCGACTTATTTCTCTTGCCACGTAGAATTAATAAATTTTAGAATAATAGGTTCGTCTTGTCTTCCCTTTCCTAGAGCATGTGCATTTGAGAGTATCTTACCTAGTACATAAGGGATGTTATTGTACGTAGTGATATGGATGTGACTGTGAGCATGGTTGCTATGGTTTTATCAGATGATGAAGATTCATAAATGACACTTAAATATTTTGATCTTATGGAAAAACTTGATTCGGATCTTTTTGGGTGCTGTGCCTTCTTATGGATGGGTGAGTGGGTTTTGTTGTCATTTTTAATCTGTGGTGACTTAGAAATGGGATCTACATCATTGAGATTAAGCCAAAAGCTTTTCTTTTCATGTTACTGTTAGGGTATATGCCCAGAGCCACATCTCAATGTGAACTTGTAAACATTTCCTGTTTATGGAAATATAATTATATTGCCAAATATATAAATTCACCCCTGAAATTTATTACTTTAATTTTGTGACACTCTCAATTTTTACTTTGATTCATCAACTACTTCAACTTATAAAATTACACCTTTTAAACACTTCAATTTCAAATGTATTTTATTGAATACTTCAATTTGTAAAATTAGATCAATTAAACATTTATTAAAAAATTAAAATTTATAAAAATTATTATTCCAAAAGTCATGCTAACTATATATCAAGTTAATATTTTATAGATAAAAGCCAAAAACCCTAAAAATAATTGATATTAGTATCGAAAAATATGTAATATTATCAAAATTTATAAGTTCAAGTGCATGATAAGTTATCCGTAAGTTCAAGGTGCCATAAAATTAAAATTGTAAAGTTCAGAGGTGAATTTATATATTCAACCATAATTATATTTTTAATAAATATATTTATTATATTAAATATATAAGTCCTTGAGTAGATTGTTAAAGAATTTATTCACAAGATAGTGTGAATATGAGAATTTTCTAGTACAACTACTAATTCATGGTCTTTGGAAGACTATCACCTCCGTTCATTTTCCATGGTTAATATGAGATAGTAATGATTATGGGAATAGTGAGTCTCATACTATTTGATTGAAGAATCAGAACGTATATGTGGAACTCATATGAGTTAAGTATGTTGAACATGTTGCAAACGAATGATGATAACATGGAGGTTTACTACTTATCAATAATTCATCATCGTGGTGATAAAGTTATCTCACATATAGTTAGTTAGGATTTGATATTGCTTTCATAAATGTGTCACATGTGTGTATATAAGGCATATGTTGATCTTAGTCAATTACATATAGGAGATATATATATTATTTAACCAAGAGAGATTCGTTACCTCGTGTAAATAGGGTTAAGATCCTATGGTATCTAGTTATTCTTGATAAAAAAAGTTCCTAACCAGGACAATAAATATAATTCACTAAAAAGAGTTTGTAATAGGAATCAAGTTATATTAAGAATTAGTAACTAGATGAAGTCATAGTATCCAAAGCGTTAGGATTTGAAATCAAACAATGATCCTGGCTTGATCGGAATCTTATAATGAAGGGATTAATATATTATTATGATTCATGGTTCAAAAGGAATTTCCCATTAAGTATTGTATTAATGATATTTATTTCTAATTACGCGTTACTTACAACATGTGGGACTAAAGAGGATTTAAGATAATCTTTTAGCGAGAAAGTATTATATTCTTATTGCTAATTAGTTATGAGCCTAGAAAGTCACACACATAAAAAACTTCTTGAATCAAACAAATATTATTATAATAATTAGTTAAATTGTTTAATTAATTAATTAAAATAATATGATTAAAATTATAATAAGATTATAAGGTTACTAGCATATCTAGCAAAATTTTAATTTTTAGAAATAGTAAAAGTTGGTTTTGGTAGGAAAACACATGTGTTTTGCATGTGTCTTGCTCTTGTTTTGAATGTGTTTTCTTTTGACATGTGCTATTACACATGTCTAGAATTTTTTTTACATGTTTCCACTTAATTATAGTAAATTGACATGCAGATTTGTCTTAAGATATAAAAGGAAAGAAGGAAAACATTGTATTGTTCTTGAAAATGTTTTAATTTTAATACTTGCCGCTATCTTCTCCTTATTTTGGTAAATATTACTAAAAAAAGAAACCGTGATTAATCCAAGGACTGTAAGTTTACATGCAAAGAAGGCATAGAATTGAAAGTGTTCCAATTTCAAGAATGAATCCTATTTCTTCTTCTACTCTTTCTTAAGTTTTGGGTTGTATTTTGGACAACTAGAGGAACACCATAAACTTAACTTGGAGTGAGGAAATCTTGATCTCTATGAAGTTCAGGTAGACCTACTATAGGCACTAAAAGTGGAGTGCTAAAAGCTTGAAAGGAAAAGTTGCGGGTCAAGAGGTAAACTTTTCTATATTAATTTATAAATGGTTTAATATTTTATATATTTCTAGAATAAAAATCAGTTATTGAACATGGGATTTTTAGATATTAAAGTATAATGAGATCATACTTAACTGTAAAAAATTAAAAATTTTGAAATACTCTCCTATAATTTTTCTACACATTTATAAGCTTCTACTATCCTAATGGGTATCTCATACCTTCATTTTTCTATAAAGTGGATTTGAATGTGTTTGGAATGGAGGTCCATGGTCCTCCTATAATCACCTTTTAATTTTATAGAAAGTGGAAGAGGATCAAAATCAACCCACTTTGACATATTTTTTCATGGAATTTTGGTTGCAAATCTATGACTTGCCTATTTTATTTCAGTAGTAATTGGAAAGTCGTTTGGAAATTTTATCGAGACCTATGTGGAGATCTCAATAATATCAGTACTTCATGGAATATATATGTTCGAAAACCGCTGAAACATTGGGAAAAGGTCAAAAAAATAAATAGAGAAGTTCATGTTATAAATTATGAATTTCAAATAAGAATGACTCCCAACCTTATGTTTTTTATGTGCTCTTTTTGGACATAATAAAAATTTCTGCGAAGAGCCGTTTATCTCATATGATGACTAGAAGGAGAAGGATTAGGGTCCATGACTGCATGCGGTTACTCAACTACAAACGACTCAAAATGAGAAGACCTGCATTCGTTTTGTGACTCACTAGGGAATCAGTTACATGATAAGGGGAATATATTTGTTGGTTCAAAGAGGAAAATGAGGACTCTAATTACACTATAAGTGGTAATTATGGCAATTCAATATTCAAAAATAATATTATGGTCATGAATTCTGGAGTAATATGTAGAGATGGGTCAAGCTTTAATAAACCTTTGGAAAGATACAAAACACAGATTATTGGACTTTAAAGAAAGAAAAAAGAAGCCAAGAGTTAACTCTACACCTCTTTAGTTAACGATAATGAAAAGCCTACTCAAGATGTTTTTGCTACAAACAAGAATGGAGATGTTTTGATGGGTGTAACTTCAAATTATTTATCAGTGAGACTTGATGATCATGCTTTCCATCAACCATGAATTACTTATGTTACAACTGCTGAGGTCTAGGAAATCCTCATGTGTTTTTAGCTCTTAAAAAACTTTTGCAATATTATAAGCCAAATGTAGTTTTCATATTAAAACTCTTAATCATTCTTAAAAAAATCAAAAGGCCGAAGTTTGGTTATGCTTATGTTTTTTTATTGATTTAATCGCCACTCAAGTGGTCTTACTGCTATATGGAAAAATCAGATTTTTAATACAGATTTATTGGTTTTTTGAGTGCTTTATTGATATGTATGTTTGTGAAGGGGACTTTATGGCATTTGATAAACTATTATTATGTCTTAGAAATTTCTAAGTGATATGAATCCTTGGACAAATTATATTTTCTTGCTTGATAATCAAGTTTACCCTAGGCTTGTATTAGTGATTTCAATGATATTTTATTTTTAGCAGATAAATAGGGAGGTGCTAAATATCCTAAGGTTTTGTGTTAGGGCTTTAAAGATGTTGTAGATGCTTATGGTCTTGTTGAATTTCCTTTTATCGAGTATTCTTTTAATTAGGATCATTGAGGATGAGACAATAGACTTGTGGAGAGATTAGATAGATGCTTGTTCTCTAATGATTGGTTTATGTCATTTTCAAATAGCTCTTTACACAATGTTATAGCTCTTATCTCGGACCATTTTTTTCTCCTTCTTTGAACTTTTTTTTTTTTTTTTTTTTTTTTTTTTTTTTTTTTTTATGTCATTTTCAAATAGCTCTTTACACAATGTTATAGCTCTTATCTGGACCATTTTTTTCTACTTCTTTGGAACATTTATTTTTTTTTTTTTTTTTTTTTTTTTTTTTTTTTTTTTTTTTTTTTTTACTTTAAAGACATTATGTAGATATCAATTTGAGAATGCATGAGAGAACCTAATATTCTTGATGTGCTAATAGAAAGTTGGACTTCTTGTTTTGATACTAACGTGATTAGAAAAATTGAAAAGTGTAGTTGTCAGCTAGCTTATCAAGGTAAAGGCTTGTAACTTTAGTTTTGCAAAGATATTATAGGTCTTCGTATTTCAACTAACCAACTCTTAAGGCAAGAAGATGATTTCTAAAGGCAATGCTCAAAAGTATTTTGGTTGAAAAATGGGTAAGAATACTCAAGGATGAAGAATTTCAGCGAGCTGTCCCAAGATGCCTATCATTAACAATGTACTTATTGCTTTTGAATTAATTGATCATATGAAAAGACAATTTAAAGGGAAGAAGGGTTTGGTGACTTTAAAATTTGACTTAAGTAAAGCTTATAATCATGTTGATTGAGACCGTCTAAAATGTACTATTATCGTGATGGGTTTTGATCCTAGATGTGTGGCTTTAATTAAGCTTTGTATTACCAAAATGAGACATTATGCTTAGCTTAACCGGATGGAAATTGGACCTATTTTATTCAAAAGAGAACTTAAAATAAAGTGTCCGTTATCTTTATATTTATTTCAAAAAAGTGTCCCTTATCTTTATATATATATCTCTTATTTGTGTCGTGGGTTATTGGCTCTTTTCCATTGAGCTAAACCTGTGGTTGACTTGTATGGTATTAAAATTACTAGTGCGTCTTTGAGGAGAGTATTACTATCAAGCACATTCTAAATAGTTACAAGATGGTGTCAGGTTAGGCAGTAAATTTCCAAAAGTCGAGAATCTTTTTTAGCTCAAATGTGCCAAATGACGATATTCAATTTCTATAATTTTGGATATTTCTTTGCCCTTGAATCATGATAGATACCTGGTTCTTTCATCAATTAGAAAAAAAAAAAAAGTAATTTTTCTTTTTTAAGAGACATATTATGGAGGAGGATATAGAGTTGAAAAAGTCTTTGTTGTAGAAAGCAGGTAAGGCAGTCTTGCTAAAATAGGATTCCTATCTTATTGCATGAGCATTTTTCTCCTCCCTATCTTATTGTGTATTGAGTTCGTGAGAAAGACGAAGTCTTCGTCTTGGTGTCTAAAAAGGATGAAAGGAGAAGTTCGCACTTGTTGTCTTAGGAGAGACTTTACATGGAGAAAATTAATGGTGGAACGGGCTTTAGACAACTCAATATTTTTGTGACAGACAAATTCACAAGTGTACGAAATCGAAACAAGTAATAAAGAGTGAGTAGAGTATCTTCCCACGAAAATTGTATACTAAGTACCAAAATTGTGTTATCCTACTATTATTCAAATGCAATAAGGAGAATATATTTAAAAATAAAAGAAATAAAAGAAAGTAGTTGAATGAGAGGAAATTGTGTATTGAATTGATGTGTGATTTGCATCACACAACACCCTTTATATAAGTGTACAAGGAATCATAATGAGATACACTAGGATATAACAAGATACATAATTAGATACACTAAGATCAGAATTAGATACACTAGGATTAGATTCAAATACTAAGATTAGATTCAGATACTAGGATCATAATCAGATTTTATTCTAACACCACCCTCAAACTCAGGGTGGATGATTGGAGACTAATATGAGTTTGAAAACTAGACGTTGGAAGGCCGAAGTATGAAAGGATTTTATAAAGATGTCTGCAAGCTAATCAAAAGATGAAACAGAAATCAACCGAAGGGTGCCACGAGTCAGATGAGTGTGAGTAACATGACAATTAATCTTAATATGTTTTGTCCGCTCATGAAAGACATCATTATGTGTCGCTTGAATAAAACTTTGACTGTCACAGCGAATAGGAGTGGGTGTTGTAAAAGAAACACCTATGTCCTCAAGTAGCTAGTGTAACCAAACCAACTTTGCAGTAGTATCGGCAAGAGCTCGATATTCAAATTCAGTTTTAGCTCAAGAAACAACGGTTTGTTTCTTGCTTCGCTAAGATATAAGAGAATCACCAAGAAAGAAGCAAAAACCAGTCGTGGATTGTCGATCTGAAGGATCTA
Source organism: Jatropha curcas (assembly GCF_014843425.1). Next base: position 19,188 of record NW_023590848.1, read on the forward strand.
TACCCCAGTCAGCATCGGAATAGGTAATGGTTCCCACTAAGAGCGCTAAGTTCCCAATTTTATTCCATCGAAGATTGAACAATGGTGCTATCTGAGATACCAGATTTTGAAATCAAATTAGAGGCATACTTAGTCTAAGAGAGATAGTAACCATTAGAATCAGAATTCACTTCAATTCCTTTTATGAGCTTGTTGGCAAAGCATGGCACTATTGTCCAAACCTCTTGTCCTGGAACATCTAAATAAAATGGTCGAGCAGAGCGAAAACATAGACATATTGAAACAGTAGGAGCCCTTTTACGTTTTGCTTCCCTTCTGGTCGAGCAGAGCGAAAACATAGACATATTGAAACAGTAGGAGCCCTTTTACGTTTTGCTTCCCTTCCTAAATGTTTTTGGTGCAAAGCTATCCTAATTGCTATTTTTGGAATCAATCATACTCCCTCTTCTGTTCTGGGTAATAAAACAAATTATAAATGTTTGTTTAATGCTTCTCTAAATTATAATCCTTTACGTGTTTTTGGTTGTGTTTGTTTTGTTCAACTTCATCCGCAAGAGCGAAGAAAATTGGAACCACGGTCTCACATGTGTTGTTTCTTGGGGCATGGTATAGGATAAAAAGGGTATCGTTGTTATGATCCAATATCTAATAGGTTATGAGTTCCATGTCGTGTTGTCTTTTGGGAAACATCCTCTTTACTCAAATGGTGTCTCTTAACTCTCATACTAAAGCTCAACCTACTATAGAATCTTTCTTTATTGATCCTTTTGCAGATAATTCTCTTATCACTCTTGCAGTTCCTCTGATCACACCCACTTGCCTCAGAATCTCCTTCTACTCCTATTGATCCATTTGCTCCTATAGGCGATCTCTCTATTTTTCCAACAATGCTCCTCCTGCACCTCCCATCCTTGCAGACACTCTTCATGAGGTTCGTACTTCTTCTAGTAGAGTAGTCAAACCTAATGTTCATTTTAATTATTATCATTGTTATTTCGCTCTTGCAACCCTTTATAAACCTACCACATTTAAAGAATGCTCCACTCTCCTTTGGTAGAAAGCTATGGGTGTAAAGCCTCCATTAACCCCTTTTGGTAAAAAGCCTCCACTGACCCCCTTTGGTAGAAGCACTTACTAAAACTAACACTTGGGACTTACTTGATCTGCCTCCAAGTAAATCTATTGTAGGTTGCCAATGGGTGTATAAGATCAAGACTCGTGTAGATAGGAGTATTGAATGGTATAATGCACGTTTAGTTGCAAAAGGATACACACAAGTATTCATTAACTATGAGGAGACTTTTGCTCCTATTGCTCACCTTAGCTCTGTTCGAGCTCTTAGCACTTGAGGGAAGTGTTAAGAAAATCCCACATCGACTAAATACCAAATCCACTTTTGCTCCTATTGCTCACCTTAGCTCTGTTCGAGCTCTTAGCACTTGAGGGAAGTGTTAAGAAAATCCCACATCGACTAAATACCAAATCCATAAGGGACATATAAGGGTGACAATTTAGCTAGCTAATTGATTAATAGTAATCTTTTAACAACGGTTGGCCCAAGCCCAAGTAAGCCCATATCATATATTTTCACCTCATGGGTTCTAACCTCTCACCCAGTTCACCTCTACCCTTTCAACTTCTAATATAGTATCAAAGCAAGTTTGACCTAGTCTAGTTATTCCTCAGTTCACCGGCGTTGTTGCTGCATTTCAATTCGGGCTCTCGTCTGGATGTCTAGCCAATTGAAAGTCCAGTCTTTGGTTGCACTTGAGGGGGAGTGTTAAGATAATCCCACATCGACTAAATAGCAAATCCACAAGGGACATATAAGGGTGCAAGCTAGCTAGCTAATCGATTGGTACTAATCTTTTAACATTGATCAGCCCAAGCCCAAGTAAGACCATATCACATATTTTCACCTCATGGGTTCTAACTCTCACCCAGTTCAACTCTACCCTTTCAACTTCTAATAAAAGCAATGACAACTTGAGCAAGATAATTTGATGAAAAGAAAATCAAGGATTTAAGGCTAGTAGGATTTTTGACTTCACTTAAATTTAACCAATTTATCCTATTAGTTTGATAATAAATTTTAATTGTTCAAGAAGGAGAAACCCTAAAATCGCTAACAAGCTCTCCCGATATATTATTAGCTATTTTAACCCGGTCTAATTACCTATCTTTCAATAGCGAAATCAAACATGAATTAAATCATTAAATTTAATGGTTGTTTATGAATTCATAACCTAAAGTCGTTAACTTATGAAAATCCCCCCATGAGTCAAATCATATAGCTTACGCATCAAGTTATCATTCTCATATAATTTATTACCTTTTCATATAAAAAATCGATAATGATTGATGAAATAAATCAATCTAGGGGAGAAAATCTACCTCGAAGCATTAATTGCATAATAAATTAAATCATGAACAAAGAAAACCAAATCTAATACTCCCTTCATCCTATTTTGTTTGCTTGTTATTCTTTTTTTGGATGTCCCAAAATGTTTGCAAGGTTTCTAAATTTAAATATGTAAATAGTTATTTTTTCCATAATAACCTTTATGATTGTGCATTAAATGAATGACTTTTATTAATATCTTAATGAATTATGGGTAAAAAATGACAAAATAACTTTTATTTACTAAATTCATAATATACATATTTTGTCAAACCATACAAATAAAATGTGATGGAGGGAGTATTATAAATTGGAATTGAAATTAAGCTACATCAAATCTCTGGTATTAGATTTTAGTTCGACATAGTAATTAAATGAAACTCAATTAAACTTGTAAATAATTCCATAGTCAACATGAATAATGAAAAATAGAAACAAGATTAAGAATTTAGAGATAAAAACTAATAAACAAATAATGTGGATGACTTCCTTGAATCTTTACACGAATTTGAATACTCGAAGTTTTAAAAGAAAGAAAACTATGAAATGAATAGAATAAAAGACCTAAGATCTAAGAACCAAGATCTTAAATTGTTGTAGTGATCTCTCTCGATATATACTTCGTAGGATGTCTTTAAGTCAAGTAAGAAACTAGCTGGTCTAGTTAGAAAGTAATATTATTTGAATAGGAAACTGATTTAGTCTAGTAGTTTTCCCTAATTAAGAGTCTTTTTTGACCAAATAGGGCTAGAACTCAAACAAGGCATGTCTTTTACTATTCTCATGTAGCTCCATGCACAAGACACATCCAAGCTTCAATTCTACATGAGTTAAATAGTTAAATTCAGCCCACTTGAATTTTCATCTTTCTTGGATATACGGCCGTGTTATGTAACATGGTCAGGCCGTGTACTTTACTGACTTGGCCATGTTGAGCTTTTATCTTGTATTTTTCAGCTCTAACCTTCTTTGATGTAAATTTTTGCTATTTTCCTGCTAAAAACCCTTCAAATTCAAGCTTAGTAAAAATTAAGAAAGCTTTATTGGAAACATAAATAAATCTAAAAAAATTAAAATAATTAAAAACCATAAAATCCTAATAAAAACTATATTAAAAATACACTAAAAATAAGACCTATCAATATTCTCAAATTTAAACCATCGCTTGTCCTCAAGCAATAAAAATAAAAATAAAAGAACAAATAAAAACAAAAAACTAAACAAATTATCCAAGCTAACTTAATATGTTTGGGGATAATTATTACAATCTAAAAAAAATATCAACAATCTCCTAACATGAGAATAGCCTGAGTGCTTCTAAACTAATTATTTCTTGGCAAATTTTTAATTTTCAACAAAATGCATAGTTCAATTTAAACATTAGTTACTAAGGTCTTCAACACGAATAATTGATCAAATTATGACAAATAAAATAAAATTTTTTTCACAAAAATATTAACCTTTAAAAAAGAAGATGTAAAATATAAATTCAATATTCTCATAGGTAAAATTAGTCATTCCTTCTCCAAAATTGAAATGCACATAATTAAGAAGATCAAAAGGTCTTTTATTAAGATTGTAATGGGGTTTAGGGATATAATTTGGTTAACAAAGAAAAGGGATAATAGGATAAACAAGAAATACAAAGACTGTATGATGTCAATATAATAATTATATCAAACATATATTCTTATTGTAAAGAGAGATTTAATTGATTTTTTTTCACTAGCTCAATATTAGAGATCCTCTAACAAGGTTTCTTCATAATAATAACTTTCTAACCGTAGATGCTTAAATTTTGCCCCTAAAAAGTTCAGTGATGATATACTGTTTTTTACATAAAACTAGATCAGGATTCGCGATCGCTCTGATTTTTAGATTGATGGTCTGTGGCTAAGATTACCCATGTGTTTAACCACTTTTAACTTTTCAGGTTATCAGGCGTTTTGCGACGAAACTGGGTTCAGCAAGCGTGCCGGGCTCGCCTGACGCACTTCGTGGTGCATTGCTTCATTTTGCCCGCCACCCGGTTTGATTTTGTAAAAGTGGTCTGGTCCCATTGCGGACCCGACAATGGCTTTTTTGCCATGTCAGCCCTAAAATGGGGCCACCCACCCTTATTTGCCTATAAATAGGCATTGAGGGGTGTGTAAATGAGGGACTCTTTTTGAAAAACAAGGGAAAACTCTTGCATTTTAAAAACTCAACCATAGAAAACTAAGGCAACTTGTGTTAACCTTGGATTTTTGGTGAGAATTCATTGTTATTCAATCAAAAGCCCTTGTAGACAATCTAGAATCCTAAAAACACAAACTCTAATATCTTGAACTCGAATTTTTGGATCAAAGACCAGGTGTTGGGTTTTCCTTCATCCATTTTTGAGCAAATCATCAAAGAAATCACAAAAGGTAATTTCTAAGAACCTTTAAGCACTTTCTCCATCTTTTTCTTTGTTTTTTCAGTGTCTAAAACACCATTCTTGGGTCCAATTGTGAGAGAAACCTAGGATCAACTAAATAGGGGTATCTGCACCTTTGTGACGCGAGACCAGAAGTAGTGACGTGTGCCAATTCCCTGTGGCTCGCATCACAAGTGCTAGAAATTTTTGTTCTTAGTCAATAAACGTCTCGATTCAGTGATCCAATGGTTAAGCTCCAACGTCAAAAAGGTTCGTGATGCATATTTGGTCATATATGGATCAAATAAACACATAAAACAGATTGAGAGTAGTGATTGATGAATTTATTCAGCCTTCTAGGATGAACATCAAGATCATGAGCTTAAATCATGAGAAACCTTTAAATTTGTCATTTAATTATTGTCCGTTACTTTACTAGCACTTTATCATTTCTATTCTTTACTATTTCTGTCCTTTAAATTCATGTCATTTAGTTTAATGTTCATTGTTATTGTGCTAACCCTTTATTTGTTAATCTTGTACCGTTTACAGTCATCATATTCATGATTGTTGGATGATTAATTGTGTTATGATCTTGTAATTAATATGTAATTCTGTGGTTACTTATTATCCATTATGATTGTTTCTTGTGGTTTTGATTATTTTTTATTTAAGCTCCTTATTGCAAAATGTAAAAGGGTCCTTAATGGGATTCCTATTATTGCTTAATGTAATTATTATTGGGGCTTGAGCATTATGGTGAGCAATTTAGTGTTGCTACTTTTAATGATGTTGAGTTATTGAGTTATAAGCAATCTAGATCTACATCCCAAAAGAGAGGTCTAATAGATGAAGATATTAACTATAGAATTCATAGGATGAAAAAAATGGATGAGTGCAACAGGTATACTATGTGATAGGAAGATATCTAGCATAGGCGTGTTGACGTGTGTTTTTATGCCCCCACCTAATCTAATGATGATACGAGGATGTGGAATGAAAGGTTAATGCTACCCAGAAGTCTTTTAATCTAAGGATTTAAATTAAATTGATTTTAAGTGTCTGACTGGGTCGTAGCTGCGTCATTCAGCTATGTTAGACTACATGCTGTTTTTATATTAAACGACACGTAGTTCTGATACAGCAGGAAAGCTGCGTCACGCATCTAACGGCTGCGTCATGCAGCTATGCTTTGTGACCTACTTATATAAATAGATTTTTTAATTTGTGTTTAAAACAACTTTTGACAACTTTGGACGATTTTCAAAAACCCTAAAACACGCCCTGCGGCCAGATTCTCCTCCAAAGGCTCTTTTGAGTTCGTTTGAAGGAGAATTGCCATTAGAGATCAATCCTAGGTGAATTAAACTAAAAAAGAGAGAAAATTAAGAGAGAAAAAGCATGATTATTTAAATCCTTGGTGACGAAGCTTCTGGATTGCCGTAACCTTCGTTCGTTAAACTGTTTACAATCCTCAATCTGAGGATTAGGTAATTCCCTTTACATCTTTTCTGTTTTATTCATTGATTATTTATTTTATTGTTGTTTTAGTATTTTAGTCTTAATTAGATTCCATTATGTTCGTTTTGGTCATTCGAGGTTGTCTTGAATCATATTTAAATAAAAAGCGCTTTAAACAAACAATTTAAAAACACAATTCAGACCAGAGCAGTTGCGTCACGCAGCCAGTAGATCCGTAACGGAGCTGGCAGTTGCATGACGGAACTGTTCATGTCCAAAATTTCGTTTCTTTTGCGTCACGCCAGCCAGTAGTCCGTTCGTAACGAGCTGGCAGTTGCATGACGGAACTGTTCATGTCCAAAAATTTCGTTCTTTTACCTAGAAGAGCCGCATCACTCGCTGTTCTTCCAAAAGAACAGCTGCAGGACGCAACTGTTCTAGGTTCCAGAAACCAATTTTTTTCTTTCGAAAAAAAAATAACAAATTTTGTGACAAGAATAAAAACTTAATTTTTCCCAAAAATCCGAAAAAAATATCTTGGCATCGTATTCCAAAAGGTTTTTTCACCACTGTTCAAAAATAAAAAAATTGCTTTTTCCAATCAAAAAGCTTAAAAGCTACAAGCTTTTTGGAGACGCTCGGCAAGGCAATGCGAAACAGAACTTGGGCGACTCCGACTGGGAAGCATCCAACGAACTCCCCGTTATTTTTTTTTAACTAATAATAATGGTCTGCACTCGCAAAATTTAGAGGAATTAACTCTAAACCTACGATTTCTTAAAAATTATAAATAAAGCACATTGGTTAGAAAGCGGTCGGAAAATTCTTTAACATCTGTCCTTGTTTTTTATTTGCTTTTCATTTACTCGGTTTCTAGAGTTCTGTGCATCCATACCTGCATTTCTTTTCGATTCTCACCACTTTCTTACTCACATGTATCCCTCTCGACTATTCATTGCTAAAAGTTCGGGAGTGGATCTAGCCCTAAACCGTTACGATTTTGTTACATATCCAGCCCGGAGAATTAGCAATTTTACCAACCGTAACCTCAGTAACCTTAACAACCGTAAGCCTAGTACCTTAAAAGGTGCGTCAAAAGGAGTAGGCCCATGTGAAAGCCCGAATCCTGTTTGCAGAACCCGGACTTTGTAAGCCCAATAGACCAAAGCCCATGCATGTAGTTGAAAGCCTTAGTCACTTCCCCATAAGGAAAACCTGAGTCTGTTTGCTGTTATTCTGCTGCATTCATTTCCGAGAGTTTATATCATCAATCTTAAAAACCCCCTGCTAGTTGTCGAGATTAGACCAAATCATAGGAATCAGATGTCAGAATTTATACCAACGGAACTCATGTGTGGGAGAGATAAGGTTGGAAGGCATGCATTTTCCAACTCCCGTTCCCCTGTGTGTTATAAACTGTTCATATGCTGTAACATTCATTCATCACGTTTTTGTTTCAGCCATGCATTAATAAGGGCTAATTTTCAGTATGGATGTTTGACCCTTGATTTTGAGAGTGGACTTCTAATTCGTTTTGAATAAGATGATGTAATCGTTTATAGTGAATTAATACCCAAAAGAAAAAGAAGTTATAAGGGGGTTGCGATTCCTTTGTATTCTCACATTTCTCGTATTATCCGAAATTAAGCGTGAGAGTGCAAAATATATATATATAATCAATCAAGGTAGGATCCTGCTTGGGACCATCTATTCCAAGGCAAAAATTAAGGACACCAAAAAACAAAAAAAATAAGAAATATCCCGCTTGGAAATCCTTTCATTCCAAGGCAAAAATTAGGGATTTGAGAGAAAATAGCCGACCGTAAAATCCAAATAAAATCCCAAAAGGGACGGTTCAACGACAGATAATGCCAGAAATGTTTGAGTTAATGAAATAAAATATATTGCTATGTTATCAATACTTGAATTTTGGGTCCACTCCATCGAAAACGAGATCTATTCAATACGCGGTTATTAGCACATTAGAAAATTTTGCAAATTCTTATCCTAATGTGCTTCTATTTTTCATGCAATGCATTGCAGAACTACTTTAACACAGGTATTTATCTGTCAGCCAAGATTGCATCCGTGGGCCCGGGAAACACTTCGAGAGTTTTGGCGCCGACACCTGTCATCGCCTGGTCAGGGCATCCGCCAATCCCCGAGCGTGCTTCGGTTAGTTCTGTGGTCAGTTAAGTTCGTCCTGATTCAGTTCCTGATTTAGATCCGGTTATATTTGAGAATGGCTGACAAACTGTGAATGGAACTGGTTTTTCTCCAGTCCAGTTAAGGGCTATAACTGATATAATAGCCGCCTGGCTTTATGCTCAAGAGAGGCACAGATCAGGTTCCTCCTGCTTCAAGTAATCAAGCCCATAGTAAAGAAAGAAAGGCTTCCAGAACCGCTTTGGGGGTAACTCAAGCATCAAGCTTCTAATGTTAGGTCGACGAGAGGAGCTCGATTAAGCAGATAGCAGAAACCTGAAAGGATAAAGGTGGAGAGGATATCTGTTTCGAAGAAAAATGATCCAGTCATCAATTTTATGTGACTAAGTATGTCCGAAGGCCCACATCACCTCTCTAGCTTCTTCGAAGCCATACCTTATTCGGCAGGGGATGACGACGCCCGAGGTCCCCATTTGTAAGAGATTCATCCGCCAGTTGCTCAACTGACGAACCGATACCATGAAGAGATGTGTTGCGAGCATTTCCCAGACTCGTACAAGAACTATAGGAAAAAGATATGAAACGGTCCCCTGGTCTGGGGAAATACAAGAGGGCTGGATTGAATTTTGATAGAACTGTACAAGTAAGAGAAGAAGAAAAGCCAAGGTTCGGTAATTACCCATTGTTTTTTCTTTGTCTTCCCCCAATGGTCCAAGATATAGAAGTGCGGTATGCACTACAAACCAAGTCAGGGAGTAGCAATACAATTGGGGCAGTAGCAATATAGTTGGAGCTATTAGTGAGGAAGTGCGAAGGGAATTCACTGATTTGGGTAGACCTTTAAGCACGGTTATGAGGTCCTGCATCAAGAATGGTGTACTGTCAAAGTTAGCCATTAATCCATCTAGGTCTATTCGGGGTAGGTTTCTTGATCAAGACTGCGAGTACCACCAATGCAAGGGTCATTCTACTGATAATTGCTTTCGGCTCAAACATGATATTCAAGACTTGATAGATAGTGGGAAGATCACCAAGCCTCCTGAGCATAATAAGCCGACCTCTGGAAACCATTAAAGTTAGCTGTGAGGGGTGAATTGAACAAGCTTTTAATCCTACTTTTTGTTTTTCTGAATGTTGTTTTGAGAACAATATGGATGGATTTCATTTACTATTTCAATCAATGGGAATGAATTTTGATTACTTATTTTTTGATTACTTATTTTCTTATTTCTCCTGATTGTTATGTTCATGGCATTGATTATACCATACGCATATTTGGCATAAATGCATTCCATCATTTCGCATTTAACCTAAGCACCACCAAAAATCCCAAAATAATTGAAATCGGATCAAACTTTAAGATTGAGCTCAGAAACGATCTCCAAGTATGTCTTAAGAGGAATTCAAAAGTTTTCGCCTGGAGTTATGCTGATATACCGGGAGTCAATAAGCCAATTACAGAGCATGTCATCCCTACCGACCAGAATATCAAGCCAGTAAAGTAGAAAAGAAGACGGGTCAAACCAGAGTGGCAAAACAAGATCAAGGCTGAGGTTCAGAAGCAGCTAGATGCAGATTACTTAGAGGTAGTACATTACCCTGAGTGGTTAGCAAACATAGTCCTGGTGCTCAAAAAAGATGGGAGACTAAGAGTCTGTGTCGACTACAGCCTCACCCAAAGATGGCTTCCCTCTTCCACATATAAATGTTCTAATCAACAGTGCTGCAAGATGGGATGTTATTCCATTACGGACAAAAAAAGCCAAAAAAAAAAAAAAAGAAAGAGAAAAATGGTGATGAAATAAAAAATGAAATGAAATGAAAAAAAGGTGATGAAAATAAAAAATGAAATGAAAGAAAGTATAATTGAATTAGTATATGATATTTGAAAAAAAAAAAAAAAGAAAGTCTGTTTTATTCATTGACTGCCAAACAGGTGACTAGATTTATCAAGTGGAACATTTTCTGTCGCTATGGTGCTCTTCATCACATAGTTACAGACAATGATTTTCACTTCCAAGCAGACGTCGTCCTGGAGGGAAATTCAGACCCATTTGGCATGGACCATTCAGAATTTAGAAACTGTTGGACAAGGGTGCCGCTGAATTGGCCACTACGGAAGGGAAGCCTTTAATCGGATCATTAATCAAGACCAGATGAACAAGGTTCTATATCTGAGATGATGATTTTGATTATAAAAAAAAGAAAAAAAAAAGATAAAAAAGGGGGCTAGGTTGAAAACCCGAAAGGGAGACCCAGGCAAGAAATGAGCTCGCTAGGTTGAAAACCCGTAAAGGGCGGCCTAGGCAAAAGTTAAGGTTTTAAAAAAATAATAACAAATAATAAATTTTGAGATTAACGCGTGGTGTGTGTGCTTAGTTTTAAATGTGAAATCTAATTGCCATGCCCCCATTCGTGACATAACTTGCGATAGTTGCTCCCAATGCCATCAACCTAAAAACTAAGAAGGAGAATAGGCGGAATGAGTAGTTAGAATGTAACGACCATTGTTAAAGTAGTTTCTCTTTACTTCTGTATGATGTTGAAAGAAGTAAAAAGCAATAAGAGCTTGTGTTCTCAAAAATTCTTCCTCTCTTTTTGTTTTGGGGCATGATCGTTGTATTACAAGATCTTTCCTCTCGTGCCTATATGGTCATGCATTTGCTCATTTTGTTCTAAAGAATTTTTGCGCTATTGGGTCTGCCGGGGTATGGATTATCTTAGACGGCGAATCAGAGAGGTCAAAATGCTAATTTTCTCGGTGATTTCCTTGGATGGAGTCAATAAAGAAAAGACCATGATCAAAACCCTGGCGCTTTAAAAGATAGGCTATTCAAGCAATACATGAAGAAGTTGCAATGCATATTTTATCTCTTTTTGAATGTTGCAGGTGATAAAATGGTCGCCTTATCTTTTTCAAAAAATGTAAATCCTTTTTGTTTTTGTGGTTTTGGTTGGTTTTCATTTTGTTGTATTGTCTTTTGTCCATTTTGGAATAAAGTCGATGGGCGTTTATGCCCGTGTTAACTAGGTGGACCACTCTTGCACGTGGGTGGGATGCCTCCATTTTGTTTTTGTGGCTTGGTTTTCTTTGTGCAGGCATAAAGCAAAATCCAAAAAAAAAAAAAATTTGAGTCGGTGTGCGGCTCATATGCTTCAACAATTCCATCTACTCACCACACAGGGGGCAGATTCATCAAAATCATCAATTACCCTCAGGTAAGTTTTCTTTCATTTTTTTTACCCAGAAGAGCCGAGTCACGCTGCGTGACGCAACTATTCTAGGGTTCCAGAAATAATTTTTATTCTTTCGAAAAAAAAAAAACAATTTTTGTACAAAATAAAATTTAATTTTTCCCAATAAATCTGAAAATGACCAATTAGGAACAGATTGTAATTTAATTAATTTTAGAGTATAATGATAGGTGTTAATTTTATAGTGTTTTTAATGTAGTTTTTATTAGGATTTTAGTAAGTTTTATTTCTTTTTAATTCAATTCTAGTATAATTTTGTTTTTTCTTTTTTAATAAAATAATTTTAATTCAATTCCAGTATCATCTTGGTTTAAAGCTTCCTGATTCTTATCCCAACTTGATTTAAAGAAAATTGTAGGAATTTTGGCATAAGCAGAAAAGAACTTTACAAGGGCAAAAACACTCAGCCCTCTAGCATCACACCAGGGCCGTGCTAGAAAGGCACACCTGTGGCTAGAGCTAAAGGAAATCAAAGGAGAGACAAGAAGAGAGCACGGCAAAAGGTGTGCCAAAAAGGTGCCAAAAGGCACGGCCGTGCCAAAATAAGATTAGGGCGTGTCAAGCCTGGCACACCCATGACAATTCCAGGCGGGAGTGGTAGAGGCAAGCACGCCCTGACCGTGCTAGGTGGCACGCCCGTGCCTCAAGGAATTCATCAGGGTGTGCTTGCCAAGCACACCCCGTGCTGCACCGGCCATACTTCCAGACTTAAGCACACCCAGCCCGTGCACAATGGCACGCCAGTGTTGCGCAGACAGAAATAGCGTGAACTAGATACGCAAATCAATCTTTTTCTCACATGGGCCGACCTCAGGGAGTTTCCTAAACACACTAAACAAGACCTAGACCTATGGCAGCAAAAAGGAGTCACATCAGAGGAAATCAAAAAGCGCCTAAACAAGTCAGAGGCTCCTATAGAAGATTTTGCCCCACTTAGAATAAGGATTCTATTTCCTAAAGGATTCAGACTTACCTTCAGCGAGCTCTAATATAAAGAGGGGAACTTCTCATTGCTGGGGATCTTCATTTTTTATGCTACTCTCTACATAATTTACTTCTCTCTCAAGACTTCAAGCCCCATCCACAGAAATATGCTGCCAAGAATTCCAAGGAAGCGCATCCATATAGTTGCTGATATAGTTTATATTCTAAAACTCTTCACTTGCTCTTTCTTTGCCATTATTGTCTTTAAATATGATGATGAATTCAGTATGACTAAGTTTATAATTACTAGCTTCCAGCCTAAACTTTTATACTAGGATTTGATGTAACTAATTCGATTCCAGTTTAAAATTAGATTTATTTTTCATTGTTCTTGTTTATAACTTTATTGTGCTTAAGGCTTCCAGGCCGTAGAAGATTCCCCTGCATGCAGTTTATTTCAATAATCTACTATCGGAGAAAGCCGGTATTGACATGAAAAAGATTAATAAATTACTTGAGCAATAATAACTTGACGCGCGAAGCTATATGGCTTGACTCAAGGGCGGGTTTTCATAAGTTATTGATTATTAAAGTTATGAACTCATACAAAACAACGAAAAAACCTAAGCGATCTGATTTATGTTTATTTCATTATTAAAAGATTAAGGAATTAACTGGATCTAGAAGAGCCCTAACAATACATCAGGAGAGCTCTTGTGAGCCCAACTCTAGGCGTTGCCTTTCTCCTACTCTTGCAACAATTAAAGTTGATTAATGAACTAATAGAAAAGCTGGATTAGAATTAAGTGAAATCAAATTCCCTAGTAGTTTAATTCTCTGATTATCTTTCACCTAAATTCTTTGTGCTTGCATCCTTCTGTTTTACTTTAAAATTTTATTTCAACTTCTTATAGCGATCTCTCTTATCATCGTTCTACAATTAATAATAGTTAACATATTGGCTAATTGATATAACAATCCCCTGTCGCATACGATACTCTCTATCTATATTTACTTGCTTGCGATTTCCGTACACTTGCGAAAAAACGCCTTCATATAAAAAATGTATTATGCCCATGATTTGGTTTTAGGATTTTTGGGTTCAAATTTCTTATTCGGTGGGTAGAATGTTATTTTATGTTCGGTTTGTGGCCTGCCTTTTAACCATAAGCAAGACGGGTCTTTTATTATTTGAATTTAACTGCCCTTTGGGCTTGGATGATGTTGGCATGATTCATGCGATGCCCCCATGACTGATTTTGATGAGATGCATTAATTAATTTTCCATATAAGAACTCGTCGATTACTTTAGGGTTGGTTTAAGGTAAATAAATAAATTGCTTTCCTAACTTAAAATAAAATTAGGAAAGAAATTGTAGGCTTAAAACGAGCGCCGGATTTCCGGCCATCGCGCTTCCAACAGGCCGGCGGACCCAATTCCCTTACCCAGAATGCGCATTGCCGTGCCGTCTGACCAGCTCTTTTTAATAATTTGGGCCTTTGGCAACTAAAATAAAAAAAATTTGCGCGTTGTTAAAAATGGTATGTCATTCTTATAAAATAAAAATTTAGAAACAGGTCCCATTGCTAAAAAAATGAGGTGCGACTCAAAATCATTTTGTTGGACATTATCGCGTCATCGCTATCCAAAAGGTTAGTCACCGACTATTTCAAATAAAAATCGCTTTTCCAATCAAAAGCTAAAAAGCCCTACAGCTTTTCAGCGTCGCCCTCCTGGGAGGCGTCGGGCGAAAAGAAGCGAAAGGCTAAAACATTTAATAGGATAACGTATCAAACAAATAATAATATGAGATTAGATGTTGGCAATCCAAAATGCCCAACATATCATAAGGCATGAACATGCCTGAAAAATTGAAAATTCACAGCAAGATGACAAGATTACAAATGGTCATATTAAACAAAAGATGTGTAATAGTGAAATTGGAGATAAAATGAGAGAAAGATGTTTGACGATGGCTACAATCATATGTTTACGTAGACCCCATATGCCTCGATTTGTAATGCGAACACTTTGCTGTTGTGGGATGATGCCGTAAAAGGAGAAGAGATCGACCCTTAGAACCATTATGGCAGGAAGTTATAGCCCGAATTTATCTATAGCTTACTTTATAGGCGTATTACTATAAAAAGTTCATATTGAGATAAAATGATAGAGAAGGCTCAAAGAGTATGGCTGAAAATGCAAAATTAACATAATATCATTAAAAAAGCCCTGAAAATACTTTTTTATTTTCAATTTATTCCTAATTGCGATTGAAAGGGTGCTATTGCTATAGAAGGCCGAAGATTAGGACAAATTGATAGAATATATCAAAATGTGGTGAAATTAAAAGGGCTTGCAAAGTTTGAGCCCGGTAACTAATATATTAAGCCCACTTAAGTACACTTGAAGAATTTCTAAAATCCAAAAGCGTTTAAAAGCAAAAGCTCCCCTTATCGATGAATGCTTAATGATGAACCTAAGTTTAGAAAGGGCGAGAGGCCTAACTACCAAGAACGATTGATGGATCAAATCATGTCCTTTAGTACCAATTTTGCAATATCCCATTCAATGCTTACAGGAAAAAATAAGAATACATGAGTCCATATGAGCCTCTGTCTAACAAATGCCGTAAATGATTGTTCTGAAATTAGCCCAATAACTTCTTAGATCTATATGCTACCATCATATTTGTCGAAGGTGCCATCTTAGAAATTAATGCATTATAGGGCCAATTACGATGTTTAACTACTAAGCCACGATTCATTATTTGAGTCCATAATCACTCGTGCTCACCTCTTGCACTCTGTGGAACTTCTTTTAGTAAATTCTCTATATTCTTCATACCCCAATGATATTTGCCATGTGCCGAATGAGTCATATTGCTCTAGTTGGACTTGGCTTAAGGTTATGTCTCATCTTACCGAGAAGCTTCATCTCTTTCCATTTTTTCTTACTCTACTATGTTCCTCTTGTGATCTTCTGCTTTGATTGCCGCGTGCTGGAGTTTTGCATTGCATCTTTATATTAGGTGTCGTATTAGGACTATTTTTGCGATATGGATTTCAAATTTCTAGAAGGCGAGATGAGGTGTGGTCGTGTTGCTGAATTTTGCCTATCGGCCTTAAGGGAATACTCTCGTTAGACACACTTAGGGGAATACAACGTTGACCACTTTAAGCCGATTGCGGGCGAGTACAATGGGAGCCCATAGTGTCGGTTATCCCTCAGCCGGCCTCGCATACGCCGGCCATATGAACTGTATTAGCATATGTCGCGTTCTTATTATAGATACTCGTTGTTCAATTTACATTCTTTATATTTATCAATAATTTACTTTGAATCCTTTTGTATCTATAAATTCGCTGTGAAAATAACTCAAGATCATAATTATAAAAGTATTACAAAAAACTAATATTTAAACAAAGTCTACATGGTTATACAACATGATTCTCTAATGTACCTGTAACAATGAAAGTACGAAATTATTAAAAATATACAATTAATGGGATAGTTGGTGCATATATTAAATAGAGACAAGTAAAACATATATTACCTCTTTCATATAAAATAATAGTATATAATAAGACTCTATATATTCTAAAGATAATAAGAAAATGATTGTATAGATAAGTAGAAAAGATCATATCAATCCTCATTTATATAATTTACTATCCACTAAAACTACAATAATTATACATATATAAATTAAATCTTCATTACATATACATTATTATATATAACTGAACACCATATATAAACATGCTATTTTTTAGAACAGTTTATGCAACTTAATTATATTTATATAGGTTTATTATCATTATAAACTTATTTATACAAAAATTCTTACACTAGATTAATATATGCACATTTTAGGATATGTAATATAGAATGTAAGAGATGGATAATATAGTCACATGATATTTGTGTGGATCAGTATTGTTTGAATACTCCAGTAAATATTTCTATCTAAATTCTACTTAGATTCCTTATATTAATATAGTTAATTAAATAATTATCCACTTACACTTAGGATCTTTATATTATTATATTTGAAATAAAATAACTTTTTCACTGTTATCTTTTATCCAACAAGCTAATTTCTTTAACCAAAAACTTCTTTGTGATTTAAAAATTAATTTTTTAAAATTATTTGTTCTAAACTAAATATTTATAAATTAAATAAATTGATATCTAATATTATCTTACCATATTATGGTATACCATATTTAATGATAATATATTTATTTTATTAAATTGAATTTTTATATTATTTACTAATATATTATATATTCTTATTCTATATTATCACTATATTTAATATCTATTATGTTATTTCGATACAAACAAATTTTTATTATATTCCTAGATTAGGATATGACTTTGAATAGAACATTTATAAATATCATCAATAAATCATAGTTACTTTATGATTCTTAAAAATATAATCTTATAAACTATCATATAAATTTTTAAAATAACTATAATAATTCCTAATGTATATATTATATAATTATATATTATATTATAACTTATAACCTAATAAGGATATATATTATATATAATTAGTGTACTCTAATAATCGACCCCAATAAAACTCTCTCAATATATGAATACTATATCTTACCTATATTTAAACTGTATACATTTATCTCATATAACTCCAAATCTTGGAATTCTTATTTTATAACTACAATTTACAAATTCTAAATACCGAATATATATATCGGAAATAACTAGATATTCACAAAAAATTAAAGTGAACAGTTTAATATAATTTAATTTATATTATATATATAATATTTATAAGAGATCAATATATAATATAAATATCCTTTATGAATAATATAACATTGCGCTATACCTTTAATAAATTTATTAGATATAACTTTATATAATTTATAGTTTACTTCATAGAATTGAATTAATTTCATCAATTATCAATATAAATCGCAATCACAATCTAAGAGTGTTTTCGTGCACTCTGAAAGTTCTAAAGTATTTTGAAGAGATTCGTATTTAATGTTACATGCTAATCACTTAATAGCGGTCGTATTGCTTAAGCAATTCTCAAATAATTATTATAATCCCTCCAAAAAACTATATATAATAATAACATAATATAATATAAAGGAGATTAAAACCAGCATGATATATATATATAATATTGTTCAAATTTAAGATTAAGAATAACTGGCTACAACTGAATATTTTATACGTCTCATGCGACCTTATTTCAAATAGCATGACCAACATTGGTTCATATAGGTAAATATATATAATATATATAGTTATCTTATATATTAATCAAATTGAATTCTTATATATTACTAGTACTAATTATATATTACAAATTATAATATTTTAATACAAATCTGAAATTCTTATATCTGCTTATTATATTAATATTAAACCATATATTCTAGAACTATATAATTTAATTTATATCAATAGAATTTTGAATTTACTAGAAATTTATCAACCAATCAAAACTAGATTACCTTTATTTTTCAACTTAAATAAATAAAATCAATGTCAAACAAGTGAATTCCTGTATTGTTTTATTCACGGTTGGTAGAAGATAAGTCGCACAGTGAGTTAGAGAGGTTCTTGAGTTTGATTCCCTTTTAACTATTAAATATCATCAATTTGGAGAACTTGTTATATAATGAAGGCTCGCGTAACCCTATGTATTTCTGTAATTCGACATATTATCGAGATGCTATGTGAAAGTCTCTTGTGCATATATGTGAAAAAAAATATAAATATACCTCTCGAAGATAATATATGAATGAAATTCTTAATATATAATATAATTATAAGGCCTCTACTTTCATACGTCTCATAAAGATCACTCTTATGAAAGATATGAATTAAATGAATTATTTATAATATAACATTAATATTTTGTATATCAATCGAACATGGGAAGAAGAAAACAACATGCATGAGCGACTCTAAAAACTTTGGTTGGTGGCTTTATATATTATCATTTAATATCCAAATATATTTTATTCGTATTCTTTTATTCCGTGTCGGCTACTGGTGGTTGTAACAATATGTTATTGCATAAGCAATGCTCCTTCACTCAAAACAAAATACAGGCAATATTAAAAAAATAAAGAAAAAAAAATACTATCATTCATATATTCCATTACCTTGAAATAACAATTCATTAGACAAACATCGTTCAATGAGTACCTCCTACCATACACATTCATCTTTCCTTCCTTGCGGATATATATGAAATCATGATAAACCCTGACCTGCAAAACATCCTATTGATTCTTTACACTTTTATCATTTCTCTTTCTTCCAATTACTTACACATTCCCATAAACATTAAATTATTACAAAATAAACACAACTACAAAAAAATTATATAAAACCCTAAGAATACAAATTAAATTAAAATCGCTGCCAATTTGCAATAAGTGAATTTTCATAAACTGCTTACTTGACAACAATCCCGAGGTGATAAATGACTCGTATCGCTGGTGGTACCATTTTTAACAAAAAAAAAAAAAATCCTTCATCGCCTTCTTCTTTAAATGGGGTCCATTAGGTAAGATGGACTAAAATGTGTTGACACGAGCTCTTGAATCGAGCAATTCCATAATTGGTGCTAAAATTAAAACCACATCTTGGTACTTGGTATTACTGGTTATCGATTGCTCCTCTTTGATATATTAGAATAGTGATCAATATAAATTCTTCAAATGTACCACTCTCTCTCAACACTTATTATCTTCTAATGGCCCTTAATTGTGATGTTATCTAAGCTAATCGGTTTACTGTCGATTTATAACTGAGTTCTAACGATCAATTTCATTGCAAGACAACACCTGATCAGTACTTCCTGCTATTAGGTAGTTGGACTCGAGTTCGTCATGTTCACTAATAACTCCCAATATATCACATAATTGGACCCGAATTCGTTCTTTTGTATCCCGCAACTCGTTATTCAACACACTTGCTTGGTACTCTTTTAACAAACTGAGACGCGTTCTTCTACTTGCGTTTTGTAACTCGGTTCTCTTGTTTTGTCCGAGTCAATACTGAGTAACAGTTCTTTCTCTTACAAACTGAAACTGAGGAGTGGTTATGAAAACCCGGTAACTCGAAGGATATTCACCAATTCGGTATCTGTACCAAACCTGAATAAGTAGTTATAACAAACTCGTTACTCTTTTCCCTACTTCAACCAACAAGGTCAACGAGTTTCGGTGATGAGGTCACTGAGTCGACCCGGTTTGAGCTCGGGTCATGAGGCAAAATTTCAA
>NW_023590849.1:0-52369 GCF_014843425.1 Jatropha curcas
AAAAAGAGAAGGGGAAGATTCCCCTTTTTTTCCCCCCCCCCCCCCCCCCCCCCTTTTTTGGGGGGTTTTTGGGGGAAAATCCATGTCCATGGAAGAGTGGTTTGGCCATTCGTTGATATAAGTTGCCCGGCATTTTTTTGAAAGTCGCAAAAGGCATAACGCCTTGTAAAGCAGTAAGTTCCCCACTCCGTGATGAATGCCGTCTTCTTCTTTGTCCTGGCAAAGTATTTACAAATTCATTTTATTTTGAATTGTATTCGACAGCAAGAATTTCGGTCAAGGAGACCCATCTCGTGTTCCCCCAAGCCAATTCCGGTCCGCCTACAAGTCCCAATATGTCGGCAGGGGAAGTCGTCC
The DNA here is from genome assembly GCF_014843425.1 of Jatropha curcas. Next base: position 358 of record NW_023590849.1, read on the forward strand.
CCTTCGGACATGCTTTATTCAAAATCCCAGTAAAATCGACACACATTTCTGACTTGCCCATCTTTCTTCGGCACCGCGGCACGATGTTTTGCTAAACGCACGTCCGGGGTTAAGGCAATAAGGTTTTCTATGAACTTTTTGTTTCTCCAGTTTGCTTGGCAAATTCCTCCTTGATTTTCAAAGGACCACTCTGTTTTCAGCCTCCTTAGCTTCTGTTCACTGGCTTTTAGCCTCAGGGTAATTCGTATCTTGTTTGCACCAATTAATTGCCTGAGTCAATTCCCGTTGATGTTCACTTGCCTTTTCCACATGAAAGCAATCAGCAAATTTCTTCAACCATTCACTGACCTGTTCCTGTTTCACACAGTCATATGGCAATGTTATGTATATTCATTTTCCTTCTTTGTCCAATCATTAATTTTTTTCTTTTTCATTTTTTTATTTCATTTTAAATTTTTCTTTTCATTTTGCTTGGAAATGCTTTGGAAGATAGACACACAAGGGTAAGTCCAATGAATTTGGCAAGCCTTTATTGATTATGACAGAAATCGTCTTCAAAAATTACCATGCGAATTGGAAATCTGGATCTTCTAGATCCGACACAGAGACTGCAGAACTGGAACTGACCTCTGAACTCCCAGTTTCAGACTCGGACTCAATACAGGACTTTACTACAGACTTTGGTGCTAGGCTTGACTCGGGAGGGGGTTTTATCAGCGCTGCGTTCTCCTCTCGGCGTACCAGTTGGTGGGAGAGGTCCTTCGCTTGGCTTGATCAGGTTGAAGCCAAGTCTCGATTCCCGTCACTTCCGTGTGATAATCTGCAACCTCGTCAAAGAGAATGGGCTGCCATGAAGGTCTTTTGCTTCCAGTTCACATTATTATTTCGGGCTTGTTGCCCCAGAATCTGAAGAATATTCTCGAGACCCAGGCAAGCATCTTCCTTAGTGGTCGGGCAGGCAAAATGGTTCTTGGAAGGCCATAGTAAGGAGCTGTTTCTCCGCGGTTTGGCAGAAGTAACCATTTAGAGTCAAGGGTAAGGCCACATCTGTATATTCTTCCTTCCTTCGCCCTTCTAAGTTCTCTCAGCACGGTCTCGTCGGGTGGGCTCCGTAAACCCAGTCGCATAGTCCCTTCATTCACAGCGGACTCTCCCAGGCTTACAGGGTGCAGGATATTTCCTTACCCGACCTTGCCATAGTCATTCCTGGCAGATTAGGACATTTTTTAGCATCAAAGGGAACTATGCAGTTTATTTGCATTGTCCCGAAATCAAGAGAATTCGAGAGTTTGCTGTCTTCGCCTTCTATAAATTGCACAGTGATCCATATTGGAAATCCAGAAGAGGTAGGGTTGGGCAAAGTTTCAGGGTTGACCACTGCAAAGAAAAAGAAGGGGAAAGCTGGCCGCTTTGGGCTTCTTTAGTTTTTGGCTGTAGTCATCTCCTCGATGGTGATAATCCCTTGTCCCTCATGAGGAAACTTGACGCTTTTGGTTGGCAAGGAAGAGGGTCTGCCTTGGCAATGAATGTAATCCAGGTCGACCTAGAAGTAGGTTGAAGCTAAGTAGGGGGCAGCATCAATTACCTGGGAATGGTACGTTCCATTATGGCTGGTCGCGATTGCTGCCAATTTTAATGTTGCAACTCCCCAATACTTCCCTCGCTAGTGCTGGTCGTAGGCCTTTTGACTATCTTGGTCTGATTGGAGTGAAGTCTGTTTTCTTCAACCCTAGACAGGCTGCTTACCCCTTAGGGGGCAGACATTCAGTTGCTGACGCCCGGCATTTATCTTGAGAACGCATGGGCACCGTTTTCTCTCTAGTTCTGTAGCAGTGACATAAAGGGCATGGTTATTGACTGCCTCCCTCCTTAGGCAAATTCATCATTCAGAGAACCCGATTGCTTTGCCATCTTTGGATGATTGGGTGAGGTGGACACTAGCACTTCTGGGCTACTCCGCACAGATGGGTTTGAAGTTGACTCAAAGCCTTGCTAAGAGCTTGGTGATGAGGAAATGATGATGCCAAATAGTTCCCAATAGATACCTAGCGTTTGTTGTCTTTCCTTTTAGCTGTGCAAGTTACCGGGTCCTTCCTTTAGCTCTCTGCGCCCTCTGGTAGGGTTTTATTCTTTGGACTTTGTCCTAAGACTAAAGGTTCATATTGGTCCTTCCGCTCCTGGTTATAGCATCGTACCTCCCCCAGTTAGGTCATTTCAGATCCAGGACACAGAATTCAATTCATTTCTAGGAATAGTTCGAAAGGATCGATCAATTCCTGGTCAGCCATAATAGCATTTACCCCCGTGATTTTGGGTAAGGGGTTGGTGCTAATGTTCGGCTTACTTCTGGGAATAATTGAACGTTATCCACCAGGTTCCTGGATGCGGTTCTTTGAGGTGTCCAGCACGCTTCAGTTTTATGCCCCATATCCTGGTGGTAGGCTCAACAGTATTCAATCAGCTTTGTAATTCCTTTGGTAATGGGTTTGGTTTGGTGGCCTTGCTTCCAAGGGACTTGATGTAGTTGGCTTTGACAAGCTTCTCGAAATACCAACAAGGATTGGCATCCCGAGATCAGTATAGGTTCTTCTGGACTGATTGCCATTTTCTCATGTTCCCCACACGTAAAGGGTTTAGTGGGGGTGATGCTTGCCCACTTCGTGGACTTTGCTAGCTTGGCTAGGTTTGCTTGTAACTTTGAGGTTCATGAGTCCTTCTTTCAGTTGCCCCATTTGAATCAAGGATCTTCTACCTTGTAGCAGTGGTTCAATGAGCGACTGAAGAACGTTGGTAGGTACTTGGGGGGTTTTTGGTAGTTTGGTGCCTGAATAGAAGGCTGCAGGTTCCTTTTATTATTAAGTTCCACCTGTTCTGTGTGTTTCTGAAGGCCGGTTAATCATTTGGGCCAGCCTTGGGGCCCGTCCAACTCGTAAGGAATGAAGGAATAAGGGTGTTCATTTGTTTTTTCTGCTTGGTGGTTTCCTAGTTCCCTTCGAGTAACATCCCACCTCCCATATTATAGTGGTATTGGGAATTAAATGCATTGCAGATTGTCCGCTCCCAGGTCTTCACTCTAGAACCGATCCAGGGGTTGATAAACACCCTTAGAGCGGCGCCAGTTAGGGATTGGTTGGAACAAACTGAGCAAGGAGCTCGCTGCTCAATCCAAAGGGGTTTAGGGCCCAACATACATTTTCAAAATGAGTTTTAGGGACAAGTGGGTTCCATCGAATTTGTCCATGTTTGGGCATTTTGAATTTTGTTGGCAGTCTTGCCTCAGGGAAACAAGAGCAAGGAGTCATGTCCACCACTTCCTTGTGTGTCTTCGGGCAGGTGATTAGACCTTTCTTAGGCCGCCTCTAGTTTCTCTCTCATTCCTCTGAGCTTCCAGCTCAGAAGCAGTTTTTGGACGGGCAATATCATCAGGTTTCAGGGCAAGGTTTTGTAGGTTCAGCAGCAGGTCCCTGTTGGACGGTTCAGCAGGTCCACTTTCCCCGCGGCCGAAGCCGCTATTTTCCATTTACCGTTGCTCAGCTTCAGCTATCAGGGCCAGTCCTTTGGACAGCCAATGCCTCATTCATTCTGGCCTCCATCCTGGCGCTCCAGTTATTCAATGAGGGTCTGGATGTCAGTAAGTGATGCCATTGATCGCAGGTAGGGTTGGTTGGAGTTGCAAAGGTGAAGCTGGTGGTAGCAGTGAATGGCTGGTGGGAAAGCTGGTGATAGTACTTGTAAGGTGTGGCTGGAAAGCTGATGGTTGGGCACTTTGATTGGTGGGCACCTGTAAGGATAAGGGGTGGCTGGATTAAGTACGTGGCTTGATGTATCAGGGTAACTGATGTGAGATGGTCGACTTCTTTGTCAATTGTGCATGATTAAAGAAGGGTGTTTTTGGTGTTCCTCTTAATGTGTTATGAATTATGTCATGAATGGCGCACACACATCAGTCATAAATCTGCTTATGATATAGATTCCAACATCATTGGGTGCATACAGTCCTATAAGGGATAGGTTCTATAGGCTTATGGATTGGCAAATAGGAGAATAGGGCTTATAAAGGGTACCCCTTGAAAACCTTGTTTAGGCATGGATATACCTAACCAAACATGTGAAAACAAAGGAGGGTTTTCGCGTGGGTCCAACAGTACGCATGCCCAGGGCCAGCCCAAAGGATTAGGGATGTTTTGCGGGTAACAGGGAGGACCACTTTGGCTGTCCGTCCCGACATAATCAATGGACCTGCGCGATCAGTTCTACTTACTATGCCAGACTCAGAAAGTTTTGAAACAGAGAGAGAAGAAATTCATTTGAAATTCATTTTTTTATGCAAATGGAAGAAAAAGATTCTCAATGCGTGCAAATAAATCACAATTTAAAAGCTTTCAATCAATTTGTCAATTAAGTTCAAATCTCCTCCCTGCAAGTATTTCCTTAAAGAAAAGAAACAACCTGATTCGGTGCTAGGGTACCTGCAAAACAAAGCATCGTAAAATAAAACCTAATAGAAGGCTTGGTTAGTTTGCCAACAGCAATTGTAAGTCCACTTAATGCAAAAAAGATTGCATATTCCCTAGTGGGAAGTCGCGCCAAACTGTGAACCCTCCCCCAAAAACATTATGCATGTGAATGCATATGATAAAGGCTAGGAAATGCACGTGAATGTTGGTGAGTCGCCACCGCCACCTTGTTTAATTATTTTAGGGTAAACTAGGAAAAAAACCCTAAGTGACTCCAATTTTAATTAACCTAATTGCTAGATTAATTAACCCAAAGATCAAGGTATGGTCTGCGAACCCGAGGTGGATCCTGAGACTATGTCATGCTTGATGAACTAACCTATGAATGAATGCTTTGCAAGGTGAAAGATGATGTAATTTGGACCAATGAAAAATGTTTATGTGATCTTGACTTGTCGCTCGGGGTTAGATCCCAAACGTGCCTACGTACTTCCGTTTGAATGGAAGATCAAAGTCAACATAGTTCGATAGGCCTCTTTTAGAGGGTTCGATAGGCCTTCTTTGAAGGGCTTTGAATGGGGATGCTTTATGCATGAGTGTGTGTATGCTTTGGGCATTTTGTTTAGGCATTTTGCTAAAGAATTGATTGGTTTTTAGGCATTTGATGCCAAAAGTGTTGATTTTAATGGCTTTTAGCTAAAAGGATTAATTTAGGCAATTGTTTCCAAAAACTGATATGATTTAGGCGATTGTCGCCAAAATTGGTTATTTTAAGGCCTTTAGCCAAAATAGGTTGATTTAGGCAATTAATTGCCAAAAGTTGATGATTGGGCGATTGCGCCAAAAATGAGTGATTTAAGGCTTTTAGCCGGCAATTTAAATATTGGCCAAAAGCAATTGTTTGAGGCTTTTGAGCCAAAAATTGTGAATTTAAAGCGACTTGTCGCTAAAAGAAAAAAGATAATCTCAACTTATAGGCAAATTTGTTTTGGCCAAAAAGTGATTACTTGAATTGCAATGTAAGGCATGTAATTGCCAGACAAAACGTGTTTAAATTAAAGCTTTTAGTCTTATTATTGAATTAATTAGACTTAAGTTGGACTGTTCGAAATAAAAGCATTTATACCAATAGATTTAATTAACTAGGTATTTTTTAAGCCAATATTGGTCGGATTTTAGGCTTAATACGCACGATTGGATTAATTAATCGGGATTAGCCTAATTTAATTTAATTGAGGCAATTTGGGTTTTGTCTATGAATACTTGGATGCTATTTAATGCAAGTTGTAGAATTATTAGGAGTAGAAAGAGAAGCAATGCAATGAAGTGCTAAATAATTATTTAAATAGGCAGATGGTTTGAGTTCATATACCATGATTAAATCGACGGCCACTTCTTAAACACCAGGTTAAGCTCACTCGTTAAGGGGAAAATTAATTATTTTTAAATTTTTAATGAACCACTTAACAAAGCAAAGAAAAGCAATTAAAGCTAAAACTAAAATGCAGAAAAAAGCAGTAAAGAATCGCAAGGAGCGGTAGGGGAGAAGGAGCGTCCGTCAACGACTACAGACTGAAGTGAGTTTGAAAAAGAGGGCGCTCGGGGACAATTTATAGGCAAAACGGAACTGTTTTCGGCGGCTCGGGCCGTCGGGCTCGGCGGCGGCTTGCGGTGGCGCGGCGGTCGGGGCGCGCCAGGGGCTCTGCGGCTGGGCCGCCGGTGGGCAGGGGGCCTGGGCCAGCCGGGGCCGCGGAGGGCCGGGCGGCCAGTAGCCCGTCGAAACCTACGGCGGGCGGGACCTGCCGGGTTCGGTGCACGGGGTCCCGCCGTCTTCCGGTGGCCGGAGCCGCGTTGTCGCGGTGGCTTTGCTAAATTTGAATGCTCCCTGGACTTTTTTCGGGAGTTCTGGACCTCCAAAAAAAATATTCTGGAAGCCCAGTTCCGGCGACTCCTCGCGATGTCCCGGACCGGTTTCAAAGTACGCGATAATTGGCATAAACTTTCGGTGAACTTCCAAAAATAGGCCTTGGTCGGTCGGACTGTTGCAGTCCGGGAAAAAATTGGGCCTTGAAGCCTAAAATTTGGGTATTCACAAGCTTCTTTATGAACTTTCTTAACCGAATTCTTTGAAGAAGAAGTAGAAGATGACTCATGATTAATAGTGGAATGACTTACCTGAGCCCTTTCGGTTGGCCATATGCTTTTATTGTTATCCATCTCCTCTAGTAACTCAATTGCATCATTAGTAGTTTTCTTCATGAATGATCCTCCTACCATAGCATCTGTAGTTCCTCTTATAGAAGGAGTAACCCCATTGTGGAAGGGTTGAATCAATATATTTTGGGGAAGGCCAAGGTGTGGGCAAACTCGTTGAAGTTCTTTATAGCGATCCCATGCCTCATATAGGGATTCATTTTCATGTTGGGTGAATGAGGTTATTTCTTTGATAAGCCTAGCGGTTTTTTGCTAGTGGGAAGTATTTAGACAGGAATGCTTGGGCTAGTTATTCCCAAGTAGTGATAGAATTTGGTGGCAATGAATTCAACCAAGCTTTTGCCTTATCTTTCAAAGTGAAAGGAAATAGACATAGCTTATAGCATCTGGCTGGTACCAGCAGAATTCAATCTGAAATGTATCACAGATTTCAAGAAAAACTGGCTATATGCGAGTTAGTGGAATCCTCATTTGGTAATCCCGTTAGAAACTGAACACTATTTTGGAGCCATTTGTAATAAAAAAGCAGGTTTAATCTCAAAACTGGTTAGCAATTTACCGGTGGGAGCTACTACTCCCTTTTGTGAACCATTTTTACAACTTGGAGTCCACAAGTCCATCAATCTCTGTGGCGGATTTCATCACCTCCAATTGATTCTTGAATTTCTTCTTTTCTTCTTCTTTTTCGTTTGTGGAAAGAAATTTGTTTCATCTCAGGTTGATAATCCTCCAATTCCACTATTTTTGAAAGATCTGGTAACTTGGCATTGGTTAATGTAAAACTATCGTGTTTCTGCAAAAATTTTGAAATCAACTATAAGTTAGTGTATGCTAATTAAATAAAAACTGCAAATCACATATAAGAATATTTCATTTAAATGACAAAAACACCCGTTCCCGTGGCAACGGCGGCCTAAAAACTTATTGCGTCTCTTTTTGGAGGTTCCCGCAAGATAGCGGATGCGGCACGTCGTAATAAAAAGAATGTGAATCGCACGAGGAACGGGTTGAGTCGCACTTGCTATTTATTCTTAATGATGTGTTTAAACAAATAATTAAACAAGGTGGCGACTCACACACTCACGTGTATTTCTGCCTTTAGTCATATGCATAACATGCATTTGGCATTTGGGGGAGGGGTTCACAATACTTAGAATAGTCAATCACAAAGACAAGTGTGTAGTAAAATACTTAGAATAATTAATTGTGCACAAGATTTTCTCTTTTCTATTCACAAGCTTGTAACATGCAACAAAGAATTCTTTAACTACATATGGTAAGTTGTAATTCAACTTCTTAGTATGGAATTATATTATCTATTATATGTATTTCTACATATAATAAAAACCTTATCTTGTTAAATATTAAACCTAATTCTTATTCTAATTCTTTGATTATTTCCTAATAAGACAGATTTAATTTCCACAGAAATAAGTGAAAATGTGCATATATAAACTCAAATTCAATGAATTAAAGGTCTCTTTTGATCTTTACTAAAACTATTTTCCCTTCGAGAAAATATAATTTAGTAACTTTGATTAGACAAAGACCAAAAAGATAAACTTAAAAGAATTTTTTATTTTGAATACTACCAATTTAGAAATTGTTGCTTTGCATAGAAAGAGTTAGAAGAACAACATACAAGCAAAGTCTATAACAACAAGTCTATAAAACAAGAGAAAGAAGTAATCTAACTCAAGCCTCCGGAGGGCGTCACACCTCGAGGAACTTCTTGGTGTTCTTGGCACAATCAACAACAAGTGACTTTCGTCAATCTTGCTCTAAGTACTACTAACACACTTCTCCTAATAAAATCTAAGTGTTTTTTGTGAATCTAAGTCTGAATAAGAATTAATTCTATATCTCTCTCCTTTCTTGCTTCACTTTGATGGCTATTTATAGAGGAGGAGAGTGATGGTGGTTTTGGTAGTGATTGGTTGGCCAAGAGGTGCTTGAGGTGACTTCTCTTGGGAAGAGTCCCGACCCTTGAAAAGGCAGCAATTACGTCTCCTGGAAATCTCGACTCGCACTCGCGAGGGTAAAGGTCGCGCTCACGACTTCTTCTTCAAATGTCTCTGCCTCTCAGGAGTGCCGGCGACTTCTCCTCAAATGCCTTCTGCTCTTCGAAAAAAGTTCTTTTTGCGCATCGCGACTTTTTGCTGGCAAAAACCTTCTGCTCTCAAAAAGTGATTCTCGCGCCCGTGCAGAGGACAGGCGGCCTCAGACTTTTGCTCCAAAATTGGTTTTCTGACTCTCAATCTGCTTGTTCGCGCCGAGTAGGTGAATGTTCGCGCCCCGCGACTTGCTTTTTTTCTGGGTGTGGGTTTTGTGCGCGTGTCGGGCTCTGGTAGCGCTCGCGACTTGGGCGTTTTCCTTTGTTGCGACTTGCTTCGCGGCGCGAGGGGCTGGATTAAGGATCTTTTCGCATTTTTTCAACATTGTTTTTGGCCTTATTTTTTGTAATAGAACAAAATCTTTGCTCCAACTGTGTTCCGAAAATTACTTTGAAATAAAAACAACAATGAAACAACGTAAAAATTACAAAAAACAATTCATGCATTCATGTAATTATATCAAATAACACAACCGCAAGCCTAGTACCTCAAAGGTACGTCAAAAGGAGTAGGCCCAACAAAGCCCGAATCCTGTTTCCTGTTTGTGGAACCCAGACTTTGTTAAAGCTCAATAAGACCAAAGCCAATACACATAGTTGAAAACCTTAGTTACTTCCCCTAAGGTGCACCCGATTCTACTTGCTGTTGATGTGCTGCATTCACTTCCGATAGATAATACCGTCAATCTCAAAACCCCCTGTTGGTTGACGAGATTAGACCAATTCCTAGGAAATAGATGTTGGAATTTATACCAATGGAATCCGTGTGTGGGAGAAATAAGGTTGGAAGACATGCATTTCCCAACTCCCGTTCCCCTGTATGTTTATAAACTGTACATATGTTGTGACATTCATGCACCATGTAACACTCTCCTTTTCAGCCATGCATTAATAAGAGCTAATGTTCGGTATGGACATTTGACCTTGGTCTCGAGACTGGACCTCAAATTCATTTTGAATAATACTATACAATCACTTATTCCTTCTATGTATAGGACTTCACCTTGTGCGTAGCCGATGTGGGATTCCCGCCTAAGGTGTTGTGCTCCCAAACCTGGGATGTCACACACACCCCCCTTAGGAACTCAGCGTCCTCCCGCTGAGGTTTTTGCCCAACCACCGGCCAGAGGGACAAGGCTTTTGGCTCTAATACCAAATTGTAACAGCCCAGCCCCAGTGTGATATTGTCCGCGTTTGGGTTGCCAAAACCTGGCCTGAACCCTCAACGGTTTTTGTTTCTGGCCAAAGGGAAACCTCCAGCTCTGCCGCCCAAAACGCGGTCACACTAGTTCAAGGTTGCCAAACCCTTTATGTAAGGACTTCACCTTGTGCGTAGCCGATGTGGGATTCGCCTAAGGGTGTTGTGCCCCAAAACCTGGGAATGTCCATCAATTCAAATGCATGCATGGTAGATTTTTCTTTCAGCATGCATTAGTAAGAGCTAAATTTTCGGTAAAATGGACCGTTTGACCTTGATTTTGAGACTGGAACCTCAAAATTCGTTTTGAAATAACATAATGCAATCATTTATAGTGAAATTATACCGAAAGAAAAGGGGAAGTTACAAGGGGCTTGCGATTCCTTTGATTTTTTACATTTTCTCGCATTACGATTCCTTTGTATTTTTACATTTCTCGCATTATCTGAAAATAAGTGAGAGATTACAGAATTTGTAATAAAACAAAATAAGATCCTGCTTGGGACCATCTGTTTCAAGGCAAAAAGTAAGGATACAAAAACAAAAATGATAACAAAAGTATCCCTCTTGGAAATTCTTTCATTCCAAAGCAAAAATTAAAGACTTGAGAGAAAATAGTCGACTGTAAAGTTCAAAAGGAACAGTCGACGACAGGTAATGCCAGAAATGTTTGAAGACAAAATAAACTATTGTTGTGTTATTCATATCGAATTTTAGGTCCAGTCGTAAAAAATGAGATCTTATTTCCATACTAGTTATTAGCACATTAGATTTTGCATCCCTCATCCTATGTGCCTACATTTTTCATGCATACATGTAGAAACCCCTTTAATTCAGGTCCTTTTTGATCCGTTCTAGGAAATCACTTTGAGAGTTTGGCACTGACATCCTGGTCAACGTTTGGGAGTCATATCTTCATTTTACTCATCTTTTCAAAAAAAAGGAGATAGAGTCAATTTCTTTGCCTTAGTTCAATGTTTAGTCCCTACATGTTGGTTTGCTTATATTTCACTTTTTGAAATGGAAGTCCTGAATAATATACCATGATTAAGAGATGTCAATGATTATATGTTTAAGATTTGATTATGAACTTAGGTATTAGGGTTTGAAACATGACATGTGAGGTTTCTTTAGCAAAACTGTAAATCTCTAGTTAAAAAAATCTAGACATAATTTTGGCTTAAGAGAAGCATGAATCCTAACTTGAATAAGAAGTAGGAAGAAAAGGGAAACTAAAGCCATAGGAAGAAAAGGGAAACTAAAAGGCCAATGATACAAGTAATGGATTTCAAGTCAATAAAATGAATGAGGGTATTGCGAGAGGAGAGAAAAAACCTTCAATCAAAGAATTGAGGGAATAAACGGAAATCCGTTCTAAAATGAAAAGTGGTATGGAGCATAAAATGCACCACTTTTTACTTATATTCCCACAAAGAAGAAAAAAATTTGCAGTACACAGTGGTACGGAGCATAAAATGGCAACGCACTTTGTGTGATAGAAATAAGGTTTACAGTAAAAATAACGTTGAGATGAGAAACATTACATGTGGGTGCTAAAACTCGTCACTAGTAACTTCCTATTTCGGCATTCTAAGGAAGGAGAATTTGCCCTATCTCAATGTTTTAAAGTGGGCTAGATTTTAAACTAGATTTTTAAACTTTAGATTTTATTTGCTAAATTGAAGTTTTAGATGCCATGTTCACTTAGAATGCTTGATTCAAAATCAAATCAATCTCTTATCTTTGGGTAGATTACTTTAGAAGTCCAAATCAACGAGTGAAAATAAACATGGTCAACATAAATAAAAAAAAAAGAAGAAAAAAGAAAAAGAGATGAATGTTTTGCTTAGGGACAAGTAAAGAGCCAAGTATGGGGGAATTGATAGCCTCGTAGAGGGGGCAAATTTGTTAAGTTATAATCACATGATTTGTATGACTGCATGTTTGTTTTGAAGATTTTTGGTTGTTGGTCCTCCCTGAGTGTTGGATTCTCTCAGACATGAGTGTTGGATTCTTTTAGACGACGATCAGGAGGTCAAATGTTATTTTCTCGGTGGTTTCCTTGGAAGGATCGATAAAAAAAAACCATGAATAAAATCCTTAGCGCTTAAATAGGTTCATGCATACATGAGGGAGTTGCATATTTTATCTCTTTCTGAGTGTTGCAGGTGATAAAATGGTCACCCCATTTTTTTCAAAAATGTAAATCCTTTTTGTTTCTGTGGTTTTTCTTAGCTTTCGTTTTATTGTCTTTTGTCAATTTTGGAATAATGTGGATGGGCATTTATGCCCGCATTAACAAGGTGGACCACTCTCGCAATCGAAAAAGAAAAGATTTGTTTGTCTTTTGTTAATTCTGGACAATGTATGTGGGCATTTAATGCCTGTGTTAATAAGGTGGGACCACTCTTGCAAGCGAGTGGGATACCGTCGCCATTATGCCTGTGTTAATAAGGTGGGACCACTTGCAAAGTGAGTGGGATGCTTCCATTTTGTTTTTGTGGGCTTTGTTTTTTCTTTGTACAGGAATACAAGCAAAATCGCAAAAAAAAAAAAAAGAAAGAAGAAATCAATTGGAGTCGGTGTGCGCTCAAACATATTTCAACCATGTTCCATCTACTCGCCACACAGGGGGCAAATCACTAGATACCTCAGGTAAAGTTACCCTCAGGTAAGTTTTTCTTTCAAACCCCGCATCAGGAAAGGTACACCTGAAAAATAAAGTTTTCAAGGTTATCTTAAAAGATAATATTTTTGGTCTCAGGATGAATTCCGGACTGGGGGCAAAAATATAATCTTTTGCCCTGATGCAAAACTTCAAATTTCAAAATTCATGATTATTAATACATGGGGCATGTGACGCCCCAAACATCTAATAAAGGCAAGATCTGTTTGTACTCAGAACTTGCTCCTCTTTTTTGAAAATGTTTTCAGGTCAACCGGTGATGGTTTCTCAAAGCCGTTGACGCTCCAACATTCAATAGAGCCGATTAAACCAAGCTTTGCACAAGTACAATCTCAATGGTCAATCGGTGATGGTTTCACGAAGCCGTTCGATCTCACCAAGCAGTGATGGTGTATCGCGAAGCTGTTTGGATCATTTTCGATTAGTGATGGTGTATTGCGAAGCTGATCGAGTCAATCCTCTTACTGATTAGTGATGGTATATTGCGAAGCTGATCAGGCCAATCTCAATGACCAAGCAGTGATGGTGTATCGCGAAGCTGTTTAAATCCAAATCTTGATTAGTGATGGTGTATTGCGAAGCTGATCAAGACAATTCTTGTACCAAATCCTCTAAAGCTGACCAAACTGAGCTGAAGAGGTGGAAAACAAAGCCGATCAAACTAAGCTTTGGAATCTTTAATCGAGTCAATGATGGTGTATTTCAAAGTTGACTCCAATCCTGATTAGTGATGGTGTATTTCGAAGCTGATCAAGGACAATCTCAAACACTCTAAAGTCGATTACACCGAGCTGAGGAGAAATCCCTTTTTTAAAATCATCTTGAATGTGGCCAGATGACCGCTGACGCTCAAAACGCCGATGTAGTCCGACTGGAGCCTTCAGGTTTGATATGGATCAACCATCACTCAACCATGGAGCTCAAGGGAGCAAGGAGAACAACATAGGAGATCCATTAGTGTTTCCTAGTGGGCCAATTACAAGTAAAGTGTTTTCCTAGTGGGCCAATTACAAGAAGTCAAGCAAAGAGATATGGGGCAGCCAATCCTTTATAATGTTACAGCCCAAATTAACAAAGAGACTTCATGATGTGGCATTTAACAAGTGTTATTGTGGAACTTGAAGGCAAACCTTAAGCTTCTTTACAATGTTGGAGACATGTGCTGTTGGTTGTGGCAACACTCTAGCCACCATGCTAATATGTAAGGGATGTGGGCTTGGACGTGGTCTTATCCCTTGTTGCTTGTTTTGGTCTAATTAATATGTAAGGGATATGGGCTCATAGTGTCTATTTAAGTTGTTTTGGGCTGATTTTATGATGCATGCAATCTACCCAATATTAAGTTGTCTATTTTGGGCTGGAAATGATTCTATTTTGTGTGTACTAGTTAGGCAATAGTTAGGCCCATGTGTTTTGGCCTTAGGGCAGCCTAGTTAGATGCTCTTCTTTAGGGTTAAGTTTGTTTAAGGCTTATATATAGCCTCTTTAAGATGTAAAATGGGATTTTTGGCAAACTTTGAATCAAAGACAGATTGTTCATGCTCTTGCATGTTCTTCTTTGCTTAGAGTGATAGTGAGAGATTGCTTCCTCTAATTGCATCAAGAATTGAGGTAAACTTATCAATTCGTTTGTGGCGTTTATCTTGTTCTTTGCTCGATTATTGGTGTTACCGTTTCTTTATAAACGTGGGGTGCCATAGAGCGTTTGAAGAGCGTTTTAATCTGGGGTGCCATAGAGGGGAATTCATCTTGATCTTTGATCCGATCCACTCGATTAGGGGTTCTAGGAATTCATTTCCTTTGGGTTCCGCATCATTTGGTATCAGTGCCAAATCAAAGATTAAATCAAGAAATAAGCAAACAACAAGAATATTCAAAGATAGATCTTGAATTAGTCAAAGGGTAACTAGAAAATGATGCAAACAATAAGAAGATACAAAGAGAAATTGTCTAGACATTATTATCTCTTTAGATCTTGTTGGGTCTAGACAATTTCTCATTAGATCTTCTTGGATCTAGAATTTTCTTGTTAAATCTTCTTGAATCTAGTTTTGCCAAATAGCACACCCGGGCCGTGCTTCCCTCTGACTCTCACGAGGGAACTCCTACATTGAAGCACGCCCGTGCCAAATAGCACACCCAGGCCGTGTTAAAGACTATACCTACCTAAATTGGGTTACAATTATGGGTTAAGGGAGGATAAACCTACCTAAAATTGAATTGGGAGACACAAAAATCATTGTTGGACAAAGTCATTACCTACCTAAATTGAATTGGGAGACACAAACCATCCACTTATACTGTCATTCTTATTTAAGAGAGAGCAACCACCAAATCTCTAGGGAGATTGGATAGACCTGATTTGAAAACCTACACACGGCGGACTAATACAGATACAACCATGAAGCATGAGACCCCTGATCAACCGTGCTCTCTAATTTCAGTCCCTGAAGATACAGAAGAACAAGAACTTGGTGAGTCTTCTTTAATTCCTGTTGATTCTGATCCTAATCTTGATTCCAATCCTTCTGACAATGCTTGATATTCCTATTGCTGTCAGAAAAGGAGTTAGAACATGCACTAAACATCCCATCTCCCATTTTATCTCCTATAATGCTCCGTCCCCTTCCTATAGAGCCTTTGTTTTGTTTGTTTCTTCTGTTTCTATACCGCAGGATTGGCAAGAGGCATTACAAGACTCAATGATTATTCTTGTTGTTTGCTTGTTTCTTGATAAAAAAAAAAGATCCAGACATTACAGCCTTAGATCTTATTAATTAGATCTTACAACACAAAAAAAAGGGTCATTATTAAAGAAAGATAAGTCAGAAATTGTTAAGGTCATTACCTACTTAAGTTGAATTGGTAGACAAAAAAATTGTTGGACAACCTACATACTAAGTCAATATCTACCTAGATTGAAATTGGAAGACACAATTGCTGGACAACCTAAAGCCATTTTGACTTGATTTGGGAATTTATTGATAGTCTACCTTACATTCAATTGAAGGATATCATATTTTGACTTGATTTGGGATCTTATCTTGAAAAAACACAAAAGTCATTGTTGGACAACCTAAATATTAAGTCATTTTCTTTGTTTGCTTTCTTTGATTGGGTAGAATTAATTAGGTCCATATTTGATTTGCTTTGTAGTGAACTAAATTCATACATTATATCCAGAAATTGTCTTTTAAATTCTAGTTTCTATTTCTTGTTTGTGTGCTATCTTTGCTAGTTTCTATTTCTTGTTTGTGTGGCTATCTTTGCTTCATTTATATTGTTGTAGGTGTGTATTTGCTTTTCCAATCACTCTAATTATAGATCAAGTAGTACATTGTTTTGTCTTGTGCTACATTCATTTTTGTTTGAAGTTTTCTTTTAATTCTAGAATTGTTGCTTACGTTTCTTTTGTTAAGGTTTATTTTCCTTGTGTTCTAAAACGTGCTTTGAGACTTTCGAATTGGTTGGTTAATCTACGATTCTGAAGTACAATCGGAGGAATTGCAAGGAGTGATTGAGGAGTATAAACACGTGAGGGAGTGCTTTATCAATAACTCAAATCTTTTTCGTGTTTTCTATTCTTGAATACTAACCATGAGTACAGGCACATCTGGAGATGGTAACGGAGATGGAAATCCAATTAGAGATCCTCAACTAAAATTGTTCATGGAATCTATCTAAGGACAATTTAGAACCTTTAATAATCTCTTTCAAGACATGAGGGAAGAATTGCAAGAGATGAAGGCTTCACAAAGTTCTAATGCAACTAGAACTCGTCCACAAGCTAGATTTCAAACCCATGAAGATGAGGAGGCTGAAGAAACTAATTTTAACAAAATTGATGGAGATTTGGTGATGGAGACTTGGGAGCAATCAAAATGAGGATCCCAGAATTCAATGGCAACAACAATGCTGAAGAATACCTTGAATGGGAGAGAAAGGTAGAACAAATCCTTGAATGCCATAATTATTCCCAGGAGAAGAAATCCCATCTTGCAGCTGTGGAGTTCAAAGGATATGCTATGTTTTGGTGGGAACAATTTCTACTAAAAAGAAGAAGTAGGGGGATGCGACCGGTACCACCATGGGAGATCATGAAGGAATTAATGCACCAACAGTTTGTCCCTGCTCATTACTTTAGGGATTTACACAACAAACTAGCAAGAATGGTGCAAGGAGGGAGGAGCGTGGAAGAGTACTATAAGGAGATGGAAAGGAGATGGAGATTTTGCATGGCAAGAGCCAAGATTGAGGAAGATGTCCAAATTACATTGTCACGAAAATCACCATGTCACGATTCCTTGGAGGTCTAAATAGCTATATTGCTGATGCTTTGGAGATGTATCGCTATGATACACTAGAAGAGATGATAGATATGGCCATGAAGCTAGAAAGGCAGAACAAGGGAAAGTCTACCAACAAATATTCCAACAATACTTTGGAAACCAAATGGTCCAAAGGAGGAGAGAAGAGAGATTTCAAAGGTCCTAGTTTCCAAAGAACTGAATCAGTTTCGAAAGGTAAAGAGGTTGCCCAAACTACATTCAAAGGAAACAAAGGTACTTCTAACAATATATATAATATAATATTTTATTTATGAGAGAGATAAAAAAGAAGAAAAAATTATATTATTTTTATACTTTATGTTTGTCATATTTGATCGGATATAATTTTTAAAAAGTAAATTTTCAAATAGAATTTACATAATTAAACATGGAAGGTAAATGGTTGAAATTTTAATTTTAAAAAATATATAAAATTGATTCAGATGTGGAAGAACATAATGTATTATTTGCTGAACATGGAGAATCTCTAGTTGTTAGGTGAGTTTTGAATATGCATGTTAAGGAGGAGAGCCTTGAACAACGTGAAAACATATTTCACATTAGATGCTTGATACATGGAAAAGTGTGCATGCTTATTATTGATGAGGGTAGTTGCACTAATGTTGCTAGTGTGAGTATGGTGAGTAAGTTGAATTTGGAATGTCTTAAACATCCTAAACCTTACAGATTGCAATGGTTGAATGATTGTGGGGAGGTGAAGGTGACACGCTAGGTGCTTGTGCCATTCTCTATTGGATGGTTTGTGCGATGTAGTACCAATGTAGGCAGGCCATCTGTTGTTAGGAAGACCATGGCAATATGATAATCTTATTGTGATAGGCCAAATGGCCAATATGATCGAAGGCACTACATGAATGGGTTCTTTAGCCGATAACTTCCCTCCCTTGGTTCATAGGGAAAAGAGGTGATTCTTGTTCCATTATCACTCAAGAAGTGTACACCCGATCAAGAAGAAAAATATTTGAAGAGAGAGAGAACTTCAGCCTTTTTTTGAAGGAAAATGAGAGGTGAGGACCATCCAGTTTTCGAGAGACCAAGAAGATATTAAAAGAGAGGTTAAGAAAGAGGCCACAAAGATAACAACAGATTATTGGCCAAAAGTGAGTGAAACACAAAGAGAGGAGAAGAAAGAAAACAGTTTTTATGCGAGAGCTAGAGAGTTTAAAGTGTGCCATAAGCCTTGAGGCAACCCACCGTGTTGCTTCTGCTTCTTAGGTTCAAGGAAATTTTATTTTCTAACGCTGACACTAATCTTGATGGTTTACCTCCTGTGTTTGTTTCTATGTTACAGGAATTCACTGATGCTTTTCCAGAGGAGCTACCTAGTGGATTACCACCTTTGAGAGGCATAGAACATCAGATTGATTTCATTCCCGGTTCCACCATTCCAAATCGACCAGCCTATCGAAGCAATCCGACGGATACAAAGGAGTTGCAAAGGCAAGTTGATGAGCTTATGGAGAAAGGATTGGTGCGAGAAAGCATGAGTCCTTGTGCCGTTCCAGGTTCCAGTACTTTTTCAGTAACCCAAAAGGATGGTACATGGCGAATGTGTTTATTGACTGCGGGCGGTCAAACAAAAATCACTGTAAAAGTATAGACAAACCCTAATTCCTAGACTTGATGACATGTAGATGAGTTTGTGGGTCTAAATTTACTTTCAAGATCAATTTAATGTAGTGGTTATCATCAAATTGAATGCAACCCAGGTGATGAATGGGAACTGCTTTTCCAAAACTAGTATGGTTTTGAAATGGTCAAGTTATGCTTTTGGGAATTGTCTAATGCCACCTTAGTGTATTTCAATGAGGCTTATGAAACGCATGTTTACGTGCTTTCTTAGGAATTTTGTAGTTGTGACTTTGATGATTTATACTTGTTTATACAAGGTCTTCTTAATGATCATGTTGGGCATGTTTTAGTCCTAGTATTACAGCTTTGAGAAACTGAACATTGTATGCTAAAGCTTAATGAAAATGCACTAAATTTTTGGTTAAGAAGACTTGTGTTTCTTGGTTTTGTTGTGAGTGCGCAGGGTATAGAGGTGGATGACGAGAAAGTGAAAGCTATCAAGGAATGGCCGACGCCGAAATCAACTTCAGATGTACGAAGTTTCCATGGGTTGGCAAGTTTCTACTGACGGTTTGTACAAGATTTCTCTTCAATTGCCGCACCACTCACGGAGGTAATTAAAAAGGAAGTTGGGTTCAAGTGGGGAGAGGAACAACAGAAAGCATTTGACATGCTTAAAGGAAAGTTGACATCCGCTCCAATACTTTCTTTACCTAATTTTGAGAACACCTTTGAAATTGAGTGTGATGCTTCTGGTGTAGGTATTGGAGGAGTGTTGATGCAAGAGAAGAAGCCAATTGCCTATTTCAGTGAGAAGTTGAATGGAGCACAACTCAATTACTCGACCTATGACAAGGAGCTATATGCCTTGGTGAGGACTTTGAGCTTATATGGCCTTGGTGAGGACTTGAACGTAAATGGCAAAACATCTACTTTATTACCTAAGGAGTTGTCATTCACACTGATCATGATCACGAAGCCCTAAAACACTTGAAGGGTCAAGGTAAGCTCAACAAGCGACATGGTAAGTGGGTTGAGTTCATTGAACAATTCCCTTATGTTATCAAATACAAGCATGGAAAGGACAACGTTGTTGCTGATGTATTGTCACGGAGATATGCTTTACTTACTACTCTTAGCTCTAAACTACTAGGATTCGAGTATGTTAAAAATTTGTATGAGTCTGACTCTGATTTTGGCAATGTATATTTGGCATGTGAACAAGGAGCATTTGATAAATTTTATCGACATGAAGGATATTTGTTTAGGGGCAGTAAACTTTGTGTTCCTAAATGCTCAATGCGTGATTTGCTTGTACTTGAGTCTCATTGTGGGGGATTGATGGGACATTTTTTGATGGGACATTTTTGGGTACATAAGACTTATTGACATGTTTTGGAATATGAACATTTTTTATTGGCCTCATATGCGTAAAGATGTCCCGAGAAAAGTTGTGATTCTTTGTCTTACTTGTAAAACCAGGCCAAGTCCTAAGTCTAATGCCTCATGGCTTGTATATGCCTTTTAACTAGTTCCTAGTTTACCTTGGGTTGATATATCTATGGATTTTGGTACTTGGGATTACCTAGACCTAGGGCATGGTAGAGGAAAAACAAAAGTATATTTGTAAGTGGTGTGATAGGTTTCAGCAAAATGGCTCATTTCATTCCTTGTCATAAAACTGATGTTCATGTTGCTGAATTATTCTTTAGAGAGGTGGTACGATTACATGGAGTTCCGCGGACTATTGTTTCTGATAGGGATGCTAAGTTCCTTTCACATTTTTTGCGGGTTTTGTGGGGTAAACTCGGTACAAAATTACTTTATTTGACTACTTGTCATCCACAAACTGATGGACAAACTGAGGTTGTGAATAGGACTTTGGGAACTTTACTTTGTACTATAGTGGGTAAAAATTTAAAAACTTGGGAGGATTGTTTGCCATTTATTGAATTTGCATATAATCGAAGCATACATTCTACTTCAGGTTTTATACATTCTACTTCAGGTTTTTACTCCTTTGAACTTGTTTATGGATTTAACCCACTAATTGTTTTGGATCTTGTTCCTTTACCTTTACATGAGTTCTCTAGTCTAGATGGTGATAAAAAGGCTGAATTGGTGAAGTCTTTACATGAGAAGGCTCGAGCAAATATTGAAAAGAGGAACAAATAGTATGTTGACAAGGCAAACAAAGGAAGGAAGAAGCTGGTGTTTGCACCTGGAGATTGGGTTTGGGTGCACCTTCGGAAGGAGAGGTTTCCTAACCAACGAAAGTCTAAGCTAGATGCACGTGGAGATGGTCCATTCCAAGTCTTGGAACGCATCAATGACAACGCCTACAAGATAGACTTGACAACGCCTACAAGATAGACTTGCAGGTTGAGTATGGTTGTTTTCCGCTACCTTAACGTTTAGTGATTTGTCTCCTTTTGACATGGATGCAGATTTTGAGGACAAATCTTTTTTGGAGGAAGGGGGGAATGAATATGGATCACCATCACTCAACCATGGAGCTCAGAAGGAAACAAGGAAGAAAACAAACATAGGAAGATCCATTAGTGTTTTCCTAGTGGCCAATTACAAAGAAGAGAGGGGTTTAGTTTGATCTTGGATCTCTTCCAAAACTTGTCATTGAGTTCATGAAATTTATTTTCATTGGGTTCCGCGTCAAATCCAATGGTGCTTCCTAGTGGGACAATTACACGGAGCCATGTCCTTATATGTTGACCAAATTACACAAGAGCTTCATGATGTGGCATTTAACAAGTGTTATGTGGGCTTGGACGTGGTCTTATCCCTTGTTGCTTGTTTTAGTCTAATTAATATGTAAGGAATATGGGCTTATAGTGTTTATTTAAGTTGTTTTGGGCTGATTTTATGATTTGTTTTGGGTTGGTTTTATGATGCATGCAATCTGCCCAATATCAAGTTGTTTGTTTTGGGCTGGAAATGACTTTATTTTGTGTTTTAGAGTTAAGCCCCTGTGTTTTGGCCCTAGGGCAGCCTAGTTAGATGCTCTTCTTTAGGGTTATGTTTGTTTAAGGCATATAAATAGCCTCCTTAATATGTAAAACGAGATTTTTGGCATAATTTGAATCAAAGGCAGAATTGTTCATGCTCTTGCATGTTCTTCTTAATTAGAGTGATTGTGAGAATTTGCTATTCTCTAATTGCATCAAGAATTAAGGTAAAAACTTAATCCAAATTCATATGTGGCATTATCTTGTTCTTTGCTCGATTATTGGTGTTACCAAGCTTTCCCATTATAAACGTGGGTGGCCATTAGAGCGTTTTAATCTCGAATTTATTGTGTGTTTCCGTTTTCATATATAACAAACGTGGGGTGCCATAGAGCGTTTTAATCTCGATTATTGGTGTTTCCGTTTCATTATAAACGTGGGGTGCGATAGAGGCGAACTTACATCTCATTCCTTTGATTCGATCCCGGTTCCGTATCAACAGGTGACTTCAGCTGACGAATATTTTTCTGCTAACCACATGCAAAGACAACTCTTAGAAACTTCCCGCAGGATTCTGTTATTGGCTTTATCCATTCTTGTCAAGTGTTATGGTCAACATGATCTTGGTTTATACTGTTGTCTACTCGTAAACCTTGGGTCAGCACACACATTGTAATGCATACTATTGTGTACAAGGATAATTGAACTTCTAGCTTCCTTGTTTTTTATTTTTCATTTTTTATGGTTTGTATTTTGATTAAATTGAACAACATACTAACTTTACCCCCCGAGTGTTTTTTATTTGCTTTTGGTAGGTACAACTTTCCGATGGGCAAAATTAGCCAAATATAGAACAAACAGATGAGAGATGAAGGCAAATCTGCAACCCTTTTTTTTATTTTATTTTATTTTTATTTTTGTTTTATCGTGGATTATCTAAACAAAATGAAAATGAAAAAAATGAAGAAAAGAAAGAGGTTTCTGATGAAAAGTCTTTAGGTATGTGAATGTAAGCTTTGGGGGAAATGTGGTGATTGAACGAGTAGGTACCATTTGGTAAATTAAAAAACATATAATTAAAGGGAAAAATTTACCTAAATTGGATTTATAGTTCTATTTATAGACTAAATTAATGAAATTGAAGATTTTTATCGAAATGAATGTATTTTTGACCACACTAAAAAAAATAAAGTCGGAATATTTTTTAGAAAATTCATAATTTCATTAGTTTGATCTATAAAGAGGTGATGGATCTAGGGATGTAAATGAGCTGAGCTCGAGCTAGCCAGGCTCGAAGCTCTGCTCGAGCTCGCTAGGCTTGAAGCTCGATGAGCTTTAAAATTTGAGCTTGACGACTTAAGGTCATGTTTGGTATGATGTAATCAACCATGTAATGGAATGTGGATTACATTATATGAATGATTACATTGTTTGGTTAGACTATTTTTGAACAATGTAATGTAATTGAAATTAAATGTGTAATCTTTATTACTTAATTTGATGTAATATTCATTACATGAAAAAACATATATTACCCATTACATCAAGCACATATAATACTAATTACATAAAGTTATTAATAAAAACTTTACATTCAAGGCTATTTAATACTACCACCTCACCATCACAACCACCACCACCACTACTACCTCAACCACTCTATCACCACAACAGTGCCACCACTACCACCATCGCTTAATCAGTACTCCACCACCACCATTACCGCTCCACTACCACCACCATTGCTCCACACCACCCTTGTGCCACAACTATCACCACCCTCACCACCACCTCAACCACCACCACCACCATCGCTCCACCACCTCAACCACAACCACTCCACCACTCCTCCCACTACCACCACCTTAACCACCATCACCACCTCAACTACCACCAGCACTATCACCACTGCTCCATCGCCTCCACCTCAACCACCAACGCCACCTCAATTACCATCATCACCACCACAACCATTACTTTGCGTTGCTGTCACCACCACCTCGATCACTTTACCATGATCACCACAACCACCACCACATAATAAAAATTATATTTTGGTGTTTAATATGCAACACGAAATAAAAATTATATTTTATTATTTTATTTTATTATAGGAATGGGAAGAATATAAATATAATGAAAAATCACTAAAAAGATAAAAATACTGATAATTTTATATTGTAATTTAATTTATTCAATGAAAATATATGAAAAAAAAGTTAATTTATAATGACCTAATTAACTTTTATTTTGTTATATTACATTAGGGTGAGCATTCGATTCGGCCAGATCAGTTAATTCGATTAATTCAATCAATTTGGTTCGGTGAATAAATGTTCGGTTAAAAGTTTGATTAAAGAAAATTACAATTTCAGTGATCGGGTAAAAATTAATTTAACCGAATTAATCAAATTAATCGAATCTCAAAACTATGTCGTTTTAATTAAGTAGATAATAAAATTAAAAATATTTCAGTTTTTACTTTGTTTAAGTAGTAATTGATAAATTTATAAATTACATTTTTTTCTTGCTTACCTTCTTTTAATTTTTTTTTTAGTTCAAATAAATTTATAAATTTTAAGTAGTAAATTGAATAAATTTATAAAATGTAACTAATTTTTTTCTTGCTTAACCTTGATTTTTAATTTTTTTTTAGTTCAAAATAAAATTTATAATCTAGATGATCTTAAATAGCTTAAATACAATGGAATAGTTTTAGTTCAAATATTTATTTTGTAATTAATATATGATGGTGGTGGTGGCGTGGCTTGTGGTAGTGGTTAGAGTGGTGTGTGGTGGCGGTGTGGTGGGTGGTGGTGGTGGTGGTGGCGGGGTGGTGGTGGTGGGTGAAGGAGTGGTGGTGGTGGTGGCAGTGTGATTGGTGGTGGTAGTGTTTTAATATTATATTGTTGATTGTTTTCCTTCTTGGATTATGTATATTGTATATAACCTTTTTCTGGAGTGAGTATTTACAAACAAAACATATAAGAAATCGAATGGTGATTACATTCCAATAAATGTTTGTCCAATTATATTACCAAAATATACTAGTGGAATCTTAAGTTACAATTTCATTCGAATTATAAATATTTTCATGGGGTGGTGGTGGTGGTGAAGGAGTGGTGGTGGTGGTGGCAGTGTGATTGGTGGTGGTAGTGTTTTAATATTATATATTTACAAACAAACATAAAAATCGAATGGTGATTACATTCCATAAATTTTGTCAATTATATTACCAAATATACTAGTGGAATCTTAGTTACATTTCATTCAATTATAATATTTTTCATTGTATTACATCTTTAATTACATTACATTGTATTACATTCAACCAAACATAGCCTAAATTTAACCAAAACATATTTGTGTCAACTTGTTTGATGTATTTAAATTCATTATAGTTCAAAATACTCAATGGAAAAGTTCAAAGTTTAAACAACACTAATCCACATCATAAGTTCATAGCAGCTTAAATATAAACACAAAAAAAAAGGAAGATGATGAAATAATCCAAAAATCAACCAATTTGTAGACGCTCAAATTTTGCCTTGATAGCTTAGTGATGGTAAACCGTTTTTAACATAAGATTGGATCGGGATTCTCGATTGTCCCGATTTTTATACCAATGTTCGTGGCTGAGATAATACACATGTGTAACCATTTTCACTTTTTCGAATCACCAAGTGTTTCGTGACAAAATCGAGCCCGAGAAGCTTGTCGAGCCCACTCGGCACACTTTTCAATGCATCGCCTCGCTATGAATGCCACCAGATTCGATTTTAGAAAAGTGGGTCCGACACTATTTTGGGACCCACTAGTGGCATTTTTGCCACAGAAGCCCTAAAATAGGGCAACACATTCCCATTTGCCTATAAATAGGGCATTGGGAATTGTGTTGGAGAGGATTTTTTGAAAACTTAAAGAAACTCTACCATTTTTAAAACTCAACCAAAAATCAAAGCTAAACTTGTGTTTTCTCTTTAGTTTATGTTGTGATTCATCCATTTCTAATCATAAAAACCTTTAGGATTCATTAAAAGGTCTAGAAGCATGTTTACCTAATCTCAAACTCGGATTTTTGGATCAAAAACTCAACTTTTGGGTTCTTTATCCATTCTTACATAAACTTTGGGAAATCTTTAAAAAGGTAGTTTCTGAGCGCCTTTAATCCATTTCTCCACCTCTTTTTCATTTTATTTTAGTGTCAAATCACCATTCTTGTGCCTGGTTGTGAGGGAAACCTAGGATAAATAAAAAGAGGGAGTCTGCGTTGAAGTGGCGCATTGAGAACCATAGTGGCGCAAACTACTATGTGTGGCGTGCGCCACAGGCTAGTGGCTCGTGCCACTTCTCCATAGACTCACCCCTTTAAGCTCCATTTTAATCTGTGACCTTCCTGATTAGGGAAAGGCCTGACGCCATTACGTGTGGCTTACGCCACACTTATGTGTCGCACACCACTTTGCCTGTGGCGCTAGACACTTCATTTCAGAAGTCCAGATTGATAAATAATAATAAAACTAACCTGATCCGGATATCCAATGGTAAAGCTTCAGATTTTATTGAACTGGGATGCATTTTTGTCCACAAATGGATTTAATAAAAATCGAAAAATAAGATTTTGAGTGGTGATAGGTGTATTTGTTCATCATTCGTGATGAACATCAAGACCTTGAACTTGAACTCTAATCTTGTCTTAACCTTTAATTAATTGCTTTTAATTTAATGCATTTACTTTTAAGCACTTTTAATATTTAGTCCTTTAAATTTATGCCCTTTTATTCATTGTATTATGATTATTGTTGCACTAACCCGTTATAAATTAATCTTAGAACATAAACATGCATAATTTTAATCATTAGTTGAATGAATGAATGTTTTATTATTTTGTATATGAGATTGTGTTTCTGAGAATGTCATGTTGTATTTATGTTTTACGGATGATTCTCTATTACTTTGGTTTTATTTTGTTTTGGCCAAATGTAAAGGGTCCTAAATGGATTTCTAATAATTGCTTGTTTGTAATATTAATTGGGATTTGGAAAGTTTTGAGAGAGACAAGGGTAGATTGTATTCTAGGATATTGGTTGTATTCTTTTCTCCTTCCCCCTTTCTTGTGGATGCCTTATTTTGTGTTCTATGTGCTTTATTAATTTTCATGATTGACATAATTTTCAAAATTACATTAAAATATGTTTTACATCTCAATTCTAGTTAATATTATTATTAAATCATTGTGTATTAATGGACAACGAGGAGGCCGGTTTAACCGGGTAATATGGGTGCCTAACACCTTTCTAATATCATACCTAACTCCCGAACCTTATCTCTAGTGTAAAATCGAGTTAGTCGATTCTTTCGAGAATTTTCTTTAAAGAAGATGGCGACTCCTAAAACTAAAACTCTTTCCAATGTAAGAGATCTTTTTACAAATCCCTTTTTCAAAAAGATCGCCATTTCTAAGGATTACTAAATGGATTTAATAAAAGAAAACCACTTTATTAAATAAAATCAACTAAGCCCGTTCTGTTCCACGACAATTTTCCTTTTATGGAAAAATCGATATCCTCACAATCTAATACAACATAAGTTAACAAAAATGTTTAAATACATCATTTGATGTGTGATATACATTAAGGCATAGGTAGATAAATATCCTTGGATGTTTCTTCTTCCTCTTTACTAATCTACAAATTAAAACATGAATAAACATTTAATTTTCTATAGAAAAAATAATTTAAGGACATTTAAAGTTTAAATAAAGAAAACAATAATAAGTAAATTACCTTGTTCTTCTTCTTAACCCCATGAAGTACACAACACAATCTCCACCACATAACAACATTTGAACTGTTTCAGGAGCCAGCGATGCACAATATGGATCAATTGCTCTACCACCTACACTAAAAGTTCATTCTGATGTTCTTGTGGTGGTAGTAATGGCTAAAATGTTAGAAGTCATCTTAGACGAAATACGATACTTCAAATGTGATTCCTTCCACATACCCAATGCACTAAAGTTTTGAGAATTTTCAGGGGGAAATAACACATCATTCCTCTAATAAACATCTAAATTTGACTTTTGATGTTGAAAAGTATTTTCACTTCTTATGTATTGCAATATCTCATTGAGCCCCGACACTAATGCAAGCTCTTCACTCCTAATCCCACCACTGGATATTGTTTCCCCAAGTTGCTCATGATTTGAAGCATTACACTCATTCACATATTCATTATAAATTTCATACAATGCTTCTTTCACATTCATAATATTAAGTCAGGCTTTAGATTCAGTAAATATTTTTCTAAAACTAATTTCAACAGCTTTCATTTTCAGCTCCATCTTCACTCTATACACCTCAGTGAGAAACAAATTCGACGTTGGATAATCTAAACCAAAAATGACATTTGTAACATCTTTAAAAACTTTCAACAAATTAAATATTTTTTCTACTTTTTCCCAATCATCTATGCTAGGACAACATATAAAGCTAAGATCCTTATCTGTAACTCTAGGAAATACTTCTTTAAAGTTCAATGCACAAGCCAACATATCATAGGTTGCATTCCATTTTAATCAAGTACTAATTTTCTATAAGGTACGTTGAATTGTTGAATAATTTTAGAAAACATTACAAGCCTAGCCTCACTTCCATTTAAATAGTCCACACTATTATGAACATCAGAAGTTATGTCCTTCATTGTTTGAAGGTCATATTGAACCATGATGTTCAATATATGAGCACAACAACGAACATGAAATAATTTTCCTTGGCATACCAACATGTTTGTTCTTAAGAAAGTATCCATTAAAATTCTGATACATGAATCATTGGCACTCACATTGTCCATATAAATGTTGAAGACCTATAGATGCAATATAAAAAAAGGAAAAAGAAATAAACATAAATACTTGTACAAATTAAGTCTAGAAAGTTAAATAAGAAAGATTTACCTTGTTCTCAATTTCCCACTCTTTCAACCATTTAAAGATTACATCGGTTATTTCAACACCGCGACGAGGAGGCAAGTGTACAAAGTTAATAATACATTGAGGATGGATAGGATTTTTGCGAATGACTAAAATAAAAAAGGGCTTGGTTTATTTTAAGTTTGTAAAAATTGGTTTCTCTTATTAACTCGTTCTTAGCGTCCTCAGAAAGGCGACCTTATTTTTGAAAAAGGGTTTTTCGTAAAAATGGTTCTTTGGTAAGAACTTTTTATTTTTGGAGTTGCCACCCTTTTTACAAAAAAAATTCACGAACTAGCCATTTATTTGGAAATGACTAATTCGATTTTAACTAGAGACTCGGTAAGGGAGTTAGGTATAGTCATAGGAAGGTGTTAGGCACCTAGACCGCCCAATTAGAAACCGACCTCCTTTGTTGTGCATTCATTCATTCACAATCTCAATAATAAGATTAACTTTAATTAAGGTGAAAAATGAGTTTTAATGTAATTTTGAAATATGACAATCATGAACCATAACATTTTAGTAAAGCATAAAACATAAACAAGCAAAGAAAAGAGGGGGGGGGGGAAGGTGAAAAGAATAACAACCCATGGCCTACTTTACAATCTATCCATCGACCCATTAAAATTTTCCAACCCAATAAATTATTACACAAAGCATTTAGGAGGATTCATTATGAATCCTTTACATAATACCCATTCATATGAAAGTAATAAATACTAAAGGAAGCAAAACATAAGTAAATATTAACATTCACAAAACATTAATCATAATAATATTCAATCATAATAATTAGCACAATGGTAGTGTGAATATTAGAATGATTAAATGGTCAAATCTAAAGTTAGGAGGGTTATTACAATAATAAATGAGAAGCATAAATGTAAAGTGCTTAAAAATGTAAATGATAAGAATTTAAAGTGCATAAAAGTAAGTGATAGTAAATTAAAATGCATTAATTAAAAGTTAACACAAGATAAAGTTAGGAAGGTCATTACAATGATAAATAAGAAGCATAAATATAAAGTGCTTAAAAATGTAAATGACAAGAATTTAAAGTGTATAAAAGTAAACGACAGTAAATTAAAATGCATTAATTAAAAGTTAACACAAGATAAAGTTAGGAAGGTCATTACAATGAAATTAAAATGCATTAATTAAAAGTTAACACAAGATAAAGTTAGGAAGGTCATTACAATGATAAATAAGAAGCATAAATATAAAGTGCTTAAAAATGTAAATGACAAGAATTTAAAGTGTATAAAAGTAAACGACAGTAAATTAAAATGCATTAATTAAAAGTTAGCACAAAATTAGGTTCAAGACTTTGATGTTCATAATATATGATGAACAAATATGACTATTACAACCTATTTCTTATTGTTTATTTGTTTATTTGGGCCGACATGAGTCTAATACGCAATAAAAGCAAAGATGCTTAAAGTTGGACACGAATGGATCCCGAAATCACAGTCGTTTTATTTATTTTTACATACTAAGTTGTTGAAATGAAGGTCCATATGCCACTAGTAGGGGCGTGCACCACACATAGTTGCGTGCAGACCTTCTTTGATCAGGAAACTCAGAAAAATATTGCAAAACTGTTTGGCTTACAACAAGTGGCGTGCGCCACATATAGTGGCATAACGCCATAAACTAGTGGCGTGTGCCACTACTTGCACAGTCAGAGAGAGTTGGTTCATCATGGGTTTCCCCTCACAACCAACCAAAAAATAGGTGTTTTGTGCACCAGAAAAAAGAAAAAGACAAAGAAAAAAGATCATAAATCTCAGGGGTTACCTTGTTTTGGATAAAATCCAAAGATTGGTGTAAAAATGAATCAAGAGACCCAAGAACTTTGATGCTTGTTGAATGATCTGAGGTCCAGATTATTGAGTATGTTTGCTTGATGTTTAATCCCGAGGTTCAGGGGAGTTTTTGTCAAAACTTATGAATAACACTCAAGATTCAAGCTATAATCATAAGATGTAGCTTTAAATCAAAAATGAGAGAAAAAAATGCAATAGTTTCCCCTTATAATCTAAGAACCTCCCCTCATCTCTTAAACCTTTGCCCTATTTATAGGCAAATAGGGAGATAAGGTAGCCTTTTTCTAGGGCTAAGGTGGGAGGTGTCACTGGTGGGCCCCAAAATAGGCCTGGACCTATTTTTACCGAATTTGTCTGGGTGGTGTAGACGCTCAATTTTTACCCCAAAAGGACTTAGTGATGATAACCTTTTTTGTGATAAAATGAATTTGCGATATCCGATGAATTTGATTCTCAAACCAATGATCCGAGTTCAAGAAATGTGACCCATCGGGCTATTTTCACGTTTTCAGGGTTCACATCGAAACAGGGCCCGGAAATACGTCTCGGGTATGCCCATGATACGTCCCGATGCACTACCTCATTTTACGTGCCATCCGAGATGATTCCTTGAAAATTGGGCCCGACCTATTTTGGGGCCCAACAGTGGCCCTTGCCACATAAGCCCTAAAACTATGGTCATTTACCAGTCATTTACCTATAAATAGACCAAGGGTCTAGGCAAAAGAGGAGGAATTTCGGTTGCCTAACCAAACTCTTGCATTTTTGATTCTCAATCCAAATCCTTAGCAAGTGTTATTGATTTGCATTAAGGAAGAATATTTTTATACAAAGAACTTTAGTGGGTTTGTGTTGCGTCTCTTTTGAGTTCCCACAAGTATACAGATCGCAACGTAGTAATAAAAAGATCGATCCCACGAGGAACGTGTTAAGTACACTTTACTACTTTATTCTTAATGGTATGTTTACAGAATGTTAAGTACACTTTTACTACTTTAATCTTAATGGTATTTTACAGAAATATAGAAATATGGGAATAATTTGATTGATATTTTCAGTTATACTAAAACCAATTATTATGTTAATTCTATATGATAAGTTGTGTAAGTAAAAATAACTTAGAATAATTAATCATACACAGGATTTCTCCTTCTATGGCCAAGTTATAACATACAATAAATATATTCCTTTATCCATATAGTAAGATATAATTTCAATCTCGTCCGGTATAAATATCTATCTATTATATGTATTTCTACTTATAATTAAATACTTATTTTATAAATATTAACTAGTACTTATTCTTGATTATTTCAAATAAGACAGATTTAACTTTGACAAAATAATGTTGAAAATATCATAAGTAAGATTCAACTAAGTTGAATGTAAATCTCCTTTGATCTTTACGTAAATCTATTTTTTCTGGAATAATAAAGTTTAGTAACTTGATTAAACAAAGATCAAAAGATAACTTAAGGAAGCTTTATGAAATGATACTAATTTAAATTGTTGCTTTCAATAGAAAGTATAAACGGAACAACAGTACAACAAGTCTTATAAAACAAGAGAAAGAAAAAACAAGAGAAAGAAGTAATCAAACTCAAGCCTCCGGAGGGTGTCACACCTCGAGGAACTTCTTGATGTTCTTGGCACAATCAATAACAAGAGACTCTCATCAAGTCGCTTCTAAATACTACTGTCACACTTCTCTATTTTACACAATCTAAATCTTCAGAATCTTAATCTAAATCTGTATCTGAATCTGAATTCTTTTCTTCCTTCACTTGGATTGCTATTTATAGAAGAGGAGAATGATGTTGGTTATGATGTTGATTGGTTGGCCAAAAGGTGTTTAAGGTGACTTCTCTTGGGAAGAGTCCTGACCCATGCATGGGAAGACATGTTTTTCTGATGAAAAGACAGCAATTACGTCTCCTGGAAACACAACTCGCGCTCGCGAGGTTATAGGTCGCGCTCGTGACTTACGCTTCAGTAGTCTCTGTCTCTCAGGAGTGCTTCTCGCGCTTGCGCAAATGGATGTCGCGCTTGCGACTTTTGCTTGTAAACTTTCTGACTTGCAGGAGTGCTTCTCGCGCTCGCGCATATGGATGTCGCGCGCGCGACTTGCATTTTGGTGCCTGCTTAGTCTTCTGGTAGGTAAGTTGCGCGCATGACTTCAGGTAGCGCTCGCGACTGGCCTGTTTTCTTTCCAATGCGACCTCCTTCGCGTCGCGAAGTCTGCTGAGCAATTTTCTTCCATTTTTTAGTAACTTCTTGGTCCTCTTTTCTATACAAAGAAAGCCTTTTCATTCCTTTGCTCAAATTGTGTTCCCATAATCACTTTGAAACAAAAACAATACGAGCAAACGTAAAATATATAAAAACAACATGCATTCATGCAAATTATATGAAAATAACATAACAAAATTTGAAATTATAGTGAAAATAACATAACAAATTGTGCCGCCTTTTGTGATGCTATAAATTCCCCACACTTAGCTCTTTGCTTGTCCCTTGCTTGTCCCTAAGCAAAATATTCATGTTTATTTTTACTTGTTGATTTGGACTTCTTAAGTAATCTACCAAAAATAAGAGATTGATTTAATTTTGAACCAAGTATAATAAGTGAACATGGCATATAACATTTCAATCTAGCAAACAAAATCTAGAGTTTAAAAATCTAGCCACACTTGAAACATGAGATAGGCAATTCTCCTTCTTTAGAATGCAAAATAGAAAGTACTTAGGACAAGTTTTAGCACGCATGTAACATTTCTCATCTCAAGGTATTTTTAGGTAACCTATTTCTATCACACAAAGTGGTTGCATTTTATGCCCCATACCACTTCTCTCCTTTTTCTTTTGTGGTTGCATTTTATGCTCCATACCACAAATTTTTTTTTTGAATGGGAATAGAAGCACAAGTGGTTGCATTTTATGCTCCGTACCACTTTTTATTAGAACGGATTTCCGTTATTCTCTCAATCTT
This sequence comes from Jatropha curcas, assembly GCF_014843425.1. The sequence continues at coordinate 33,701 of NW_023590849.1, forward strand.
GCTTTTTCTTTCATAATACCCTCATCCTTTATTGATTTGAAACATACATGTATTATGGCTTTAGTTTCCCTTTTCTTCCTATTTCTTATTCAAGTTAGGATTCATGCTTCTGCAGATAAAGTTTCCCATTTTCTTTCCTAATTTGCCTTTATTTGCAGATAGGAATTCATACTTTCTCGGTAAAGCAAAAGAAAAATGGTCTAGATAAGATTAACTATAAAGAATTAACATTATGCTAATAAGAAATTTCCATATGTCATATGTAAAATATCTTGATAACCAGATAGTTTTCATAAAAGGCATTTAAATCCATCGTTAATCAATAGGTATAAATTAATTCAACACTTCTATTTCAACAAGCCAAAATAAACAAATTTTTTCTATCTATGTAAAGGATTTGGGACTATTAATTACATAGAAATAGTTTATTGGGGCGAGACAAAAGAAGTTGGATCTTTTTAAAATTGTTCACACGAAAGACTAGATACAATTTTTTTTTTTTTTTTTTTTTTTTTTTTGCCGACCGCCCAGCTTGAAGCTAACCAATAGGTGTAAAAAGACAACATGTCCTCGATCATGTGGGAGGGTACATATCATGCAAAATAGACACAGCAAAATGCAACGATGCTAAACAAGTACGACACAAAATGCACTGAAATAAAAATACAAACAATCAAAGAGGTAGGGACGACAAGGAAAACCTTAAGAGGCTAGATTCCGAGAAAACCTGGAGGTGGAAACGAGTGAATTCGATGTCTTGTTTTTTGGAAATATTTCCATCCACTTCCGTTCAGCATACGTGCGTAAGGTTTTTTTTTTCTGGATTTTTGTGAGTTGTTGTACCCATGTCAATACTGTGACTGCAAAAAAAGTCCTCATCGATTGGCTGTAAAATGCTTCCACTATTACTATCACTTGCTTCCACGTCCAGACGACTTCAATCTATTCTCCGCTTCTCTGCTATGAGAAAGATGAATGTGACCTGGTGCTAGGAACAACTGGATAAATTATAAAGACCAAACATAAGTAACTGAGATAAGATAAAAAATCAACACTTGCTTCCATCCAGCGACTTCATCTTCTCCTTCTTCTGCTTGAGAAGATGATGTGACTGGTGCTTTGCCTTTCCTCTGTCTTTGCATTTGCGTATGAGAGGTTCCTTCATCTGGATCGCTTTGCCCGACTCTTCTTTCCCATGACTTCCAGCGATACATCACTGTGTTGCCTGTTTTTACTTCCTCAACTAATCCGGTATTCTTCAAGAACGCGCCATCCATATACCGAAAAATATCTGTAGGCTGGGCCTAATAAGGTGGAATAGGTACACGAGCAGCATATGTCAAGATAGATGCCATGCTACCAACCCCTAAAGTGACCTTGCCTTGATGACGAGAGGCATTGTATATTGTATCGAGCACTGTGCCTGCAATATCCACTTGTTTTCCCTGCAAAATAGTTTCCAACACAAACAAATCTCTTGTTTGGACTTTGGAGGCTTCCACTCGTCCGAACAAAGCATAACACAAATATTTATACAGGTATAAAATACTCTCATCCTTAATCCATTTGTTTCCAACATTTTGAGGAGTAAAAGATGATTGACCCGTTAGCATTTCCCAAACAGAAGTCGCATTCCAACCTTTCGGTTTAGAAGCAAATCCATTTCTGGGGAATGAAGTGCCATTCAACCTTCGGTTAGAATGCAAATCCATTTCTGGGGAATTCCTAACCATTGGTGCATTTTATCATAATCCACAGTTAGCTCCCTCTCCATCCACTCTAAATTTGATGCGGCCGTGTCAGTGGTTTATAACCCAGTCAATGGTAGTCAATAAAATTCTAAACTCAAATTTAGCATTCTCAGGAATTTTCAAATTGAACTAAATATTTCAAAGTTTCCAGGGTTTTCAAATAATCTTGAACTTTCTTCCTAAAGAAATGCCCAGTATTCTATAAAAAATTATGGTCCAAGAAGATACATACCTGCTGAAATTGCATTTGGCAACGCGGTGAAACGTTCTTCCTTCCTCCATAGTATATATAGGGAAAGGAAGCCTTATACCTGAGCCAAAATCCCTTCTTGCTGGATGCAGAGAGAGATCCTTCCTTTGTCTTCTTTGGCCTTTTGTTGAATGGCATTGTGAGGGTTTGGATGGAGATTTTTCGTTGAAGACACACAAGAAATAAGGCGGTTGCTGGGAAATTCGTTTTATATTGCACTAATAGAGTTGGGGGTTTGTAACAGTGGAATTTTGGAAACTCTTATATAGATGATTTTTAGGGGAAAGATAGGGTTGAGTAGCTTTTAATGGCGGAAGTGAAAAGAAAGAGTTTTATATAGATGATTTTAGGGAAAGATAGGGTTGAGTAGTTAATGGGGAAGTTGAAAAGGAAGAGTTTTGATTGGATTTGAAAGGGTATTTGCAGTTTTTACAGGTTTGAATACCTTGGGAAGGAGAAGAATTGAATTTGAATATGAGAGGGCAGTTGAGAGTTCTGACCGTTGGAAAGTCGCGCCAGCAATTGCTGGTGTCGCGATCACATTTGAGATCTGCGCCTTGTGAATGGTTGTCTCCGTTCTCTCTGACTTCTATTGTACCCTAATCGCGCCCGTGCTTGATATAATCGCGCTCGCGAAAGGGGATGTCAATGTTTCTAACTTCCTTTGTGGAAAATTCGCGCTCGTGCTGTTTATTCTCGCGATCGCGAATTGTGATAAAAACCTTCTGTCTCTTTTTTACAACAATTGCGCTCGCGCCTTATGTATTCGCGCTCGCCAATTCGATTACCTGCAAAAATAAACTTTCCTGCACACTTGACTTTTAATGAGTTTTTTTTTTAGCAAATAAAAGAAAGTAAATTAAAATTAAGATAGTATATAGTTAGATATTGATATTATAAATACCCATTGCGTTGATTCAAAATGTTACTTGTGGTGGATTATTAATTTTATCACCCAAATAAGGTTTACACCTTTGTCCATTGACCATAAATGTGGAACCATTAGATAGATTTTTCAATTCTAATGCTCCATGATTGAAATTTTGATTACTTCACATGGTCCACTCCATCTTGACTTTAACTTTCCAGGAAATAGGCGTAATCTTGAATTAAATAATAACACTTTGTCTCCTTCTTTAAATGATTTGATTCGAATCTTACTATCATGCCATTTCTTAGTTCTTTCTTTATACAACTTGGCATTTTCATATGCCAATAATCTGATCTCATCAAGTTCATTTAACTGAAGTTTCCTTTTGTAGCCTGCCTTGCTTAAATCAAAATTCAAAGACTTTATTGCCCAATATGTTTATTGCCCAATATGCCTTATTTACTTCTAATTCTAGGGGTTAGATGACATGCCGCTTACCATAAACTAAACGGTAGGAGACATCCCAATTGGTGTTTCTTAAATGCCGTTCTATATGCCCAAAGGTGCATTATCGAGCTTAAGCCCTGACCAATCTTCCGTTGATTGATTGACAATTTTTTCCAAAATCCTACTTAAGCCAAAATCCACTTAAGCTCACGATTTGAAATTTTCACTTGACCACTAGTTTGTGGATGATATGGGGTAGATACTTTATGGTGTACTCCATATTTCTCAAAAGGCTTTCAAAAGATCTATTTAAAAAGTGCGTACCTCTGTCCCTTATTATTGCCCTTGAAACTCCAAATCTGGAAATCTGGTAAATAGTGCTTTTAAGAATTTGACCACTGTATTAGCGTTGTTTGTGACACAAGCTTGTGCTTCCACCCATTTAGAAACATAGTCGACAGTTACTAAGATATAACTTTTACCTTGTGAAATAGGTAAGGGTCCCATGAAGTCGATCCCCCATACATCGAATATTTCTACCTTAAGTATGTTGGATAAAGGCATTTCATCTTTCCGACTTATGGTGCCAACCCTTTGACACCTGTCACAATGAGAGACAAATATACGTGCATCATGAAATAAGTAGGCCAATAAAAGCCATTTTCCAAAACTTTGGAAGCAGTTCTATTTGCTCCATGATGCCCTCTATATGGACTTGAATGACAGTGCATAAGTATATCTTGTATTTCTGTTTCCCCTACACATCTTCTAATTATAAAGATATAACTTTTACCTTGTGAAATAGGGAAGGGTCCCATAAAGTCGATCCCCCATACATCGAATATTTCTACTTCAAGTATGTTGGATAAAGGCATGTCATCTTTCCGACTTATGTTGCCAACCCTTTGACACCTGTCACAATGAGAGACAAATATACGTGCATCTGGAAATAAGGTAGGCCAATAAAAGCAACTTTCCAAAACCTTTGAGGCAGTTCTATTTGCTCTATGATGCCCTCCATATAGACTTGAATGACAATGAATAAGTATATCTTGTATTTCTGTTTCCCCTACACATCTTCTAATCATACCATCCATACATATCTTAAACAAGAATGGTTCATCCCATATTGTTGGATCAAATTCTTGCAATAATAATACCCATCTAATAAGATGTGGTTTTGCATCTTTCTTAGTAAATAGGTATTTCAATTCAGAATGATCAGTATAGATTATGACTTTGGCTCCAAACAAATATGATCTAAACTTATCACATTCATATACCACAGCCAACATTTCTTTCTCAATAGTTGTATAATTCATTTGCGTACTAGTTAGAACATGGCTAGCATAGTATATCACATGCAATTTCTTATCATGTCTTTGTCCCTAAAACACAACCAACAGCAATATCACTAGCATCACACATTATTTCAAATGGTAATCCCCAATCGGGTTTTGCCATAATAGGTGCACTTACTAATGCTTTCTTTAAAGTATTAAAAGCTTTCAAACAATCTGGAGAAAAATCAAAAGATGCATCTTTAATAAGTAAGTTAGTTAGAGGTTTAGCAATGATAGAGAAATTCTTTATAAACCTTCTATAAAATCCCGCATGGCCTAGAAAAGATCTCATACCTTTAACCATAATAGGAGGAGGTAACTTTTCTATGGCTTCTATCTTTGCCCTATCTGTTTGGATTCCTTCCTAACTTATTTTGTGCCCTAAAACAATGCCCTTAAAACAATGCCTTCATCAACCATAAAGTGGCATTTCTCCCCAATTTAAAACCAAGTTAGCACTTTTACATCTTGGACAATACTAAGTCCAAAATGCCTTCAAACAAACTTTTTCAAATGAATCCCATAAACAGAAAAATCATCCATGAATACATCCATAATTTCTTCTATGGTAGTCATTAAAAATTGCAGTCATGTAACGTTGAAATGTTGCAGGTTGCCATTGCGAATAATCGCAAAAGGCATGCGTTCTATATTGCCCAAATGCTAACCAAATGGACAAGTAAATGTGGTTTTCTCTGGTCATTGCGGAAATATATAAATACTGGAAAAAATATCCAGACAATCCATCCCGAGAAAATAATAGAAAGCATGACCAGCTATTCTCTTCTAACATTTTTGATTTATTGAATGCGTAATGCGATGTTGAAAAAATGGATCTTTTTCCTTGTAGCCTGAATTGAGTTTCTTTATTAATCAAACGATACCCTTCTAACCTTGTTAGTGGTCCCTTAGTAGAATTAGTTCACCATTTTCGTTTTTTTTACTACAGTTCATTCCTCCCTTTTTAGGCACACATTGAATTGGACTAACCCATTGGCTATCTTGAATTGGAGGGTATATTATTTCCTGCCATCTAACAACTTGATAATTTCTTTCTTCACTACTTTCTTTCTTCACTACTTCTTTCATATTAGGATTAAGTCTCCTTTGTCTTTCTGCCTTAGGTATATGTCCATCTTCAAGATTGATGTAATGCATGACTCGATTTGAACTTATCCCCTTAAGGTCAGAAATTTGCCATCCTATACTCTTAATCCTATTTCTAACAATTTTTAGCAAGTCATTTTCTTGATTTATAGTTAATTTGTTAGAAATAACTATAGGAAGTGTGTGATTTTTACCTAAGAAATCATATCATAGATGACTAGGTAACTCTTTAAGGTCTACTATTGGTGGACTTTCAATTGATGGAGGCAAAATGCTCCCTAAGTAACATTTCAGGTCTTCAAGTTCTTAAATTTATAAAATCCTCTCCTTTCATTATTTGCATTATTCTTCTTCATATTTTATCATTATTTTTCCAAAGGGCAAAAAATTTCTGTACACATGCATCAACTAAGTCAATTCTCATGCAATTACCTTCATCCATAGGATATTTCATAGCTTTATCTATATGAAATTCAATGACATCATCACCTATCCTAAGGACTAACTTTCCTTCTGAAAACATCATTAATGCCCTTCCCTGTTGTTCATAAATGTAATTAATGCCCTCCCTGTGTTCATAAATGGTCTTCCTAAAATAAGAGGACAATTTTCATCATAAACAAAATCAAGTATGACAAAATCAGTTGGAAAAATAAACTTATCAAACTTAACAAGTACATCTTCAATGATACCATAGGGTCTTTTAATAAATTGGTCAGCAAGTTGTAAAACCATATTAGTTCTCTTAACTTCATCTTCTAGACCCAATTTCTTAAAGAGAGATAATGGCATCAAATTAATACTTGCTCCTACATTACAAAGACATCTAGGGAAATCTACTTTACCTAATTTGCATGGTATTAAAAGCTTCCTGGATCCTTGATTTTTAGTAGGGTTGACTTACTTGAGGATTATTGGGAACTACAATCCTTAGTCAGAGTGACTGTTGACATATCTTCCCCAAACTTACATTTCTTTGAGATCAACTCTTAGGAAACTTCCCATTAGTTTTGGGAAAAGGGGAATTTTGTGTATAGCTTCCATGAGTGCACATGTAATATGCAAATTTTTCAATTTTTTACTCAATTTAAAATTTTAAGAACTGCTTTTATCTTGCTCTTGCTTCTTTAGCCTTTGTGGAAAAAGGTGGCCTAGATTGATAAGCCATAACATTATCCTTTTCCTTGTCCTTTCCTTTTCCCGTTTCTTTTGATCATGCCACTATTTACTTCAATGCTCGGTTCACAAACCGACTCCACAGTTGTATTATTTCAAAACATTAGCATCAATACCTGAAGGAACTATTTTATCTACTATTTTTCCACTTCGTAAAAGGCAAATTGCACTTACATTTTCCCTTTAAGGATTCTTTTCTGTATTACTAGGAAGATTTCCCACTTCACATGAGGAAAATAGCATTTGCAAGCTGCCCTACTTGTACCTCCAAGTTATGTATGGATGCTGAATGGTTTTTGATTAACTTGTCAAACTTTGATTCTAACCATTTAAAACTATCGTCTTGACTACTCATTTTCTGGTTAATTCCCTCTAAAAATTTATCAATTTTACTAGTCAATTGTCCTAGCCTATCTTGAGATTGACTAACCTGATTGCCCCTATCTTGATTATCATGGTTTCTCCAAAAAGAATTATGATAATTACGATTTTCAGCATTATAAGTTTCCAGCATTATAAGTATTCCGGTATGGACCGCTGTGAACCCCTCCCCAAAACATCATGGCATATAATGCATGTGGACTAAGGTCAGAAAATCACGTATGTTGAGTCGCCACTTTGTTTAATTTTTAGGGTAAACTAGGAAAAAACTCTAAGTTGATCCAATTTTGTAATTACTAAATTCTAGATTAATTAATCCAAATGTTAAGGCATGGTCTTACCGACGCCGAGGTGGTCCCGAGAACTAATGTCATGCTGATGGAACTAACCAACAAATGAATGCTTTTGCAAGGTAAATGATGCCAGATTGGACCAATGAAGTTTTATGTGATTTTGACTTGCCGCTCAGGGTTAAATCCCCTACGTGCTAAGTAACTTCCGTTTGAAATGGAAGTCAAAGTCAACATAGTTCCGATAGGCCCTCTTTTAGAAGGGCTTTGATGGAATGCTTTAAATGCATGAGTGGTGTGTATGCCTTTGTGCATTTTGGTTTAGGCATTCTGCCTGAAAATTGATTGTTAAGGCATTTGATGGCCAAAGTGTTGATTTTAAATGGCTTTTTAGCCAAAAAGAATTGATTTAGGCAAATTGGTTGGCCAAAAAATTGTATGTGAGTTTAGGCAATTTAATTGCAAAAAAATTTGTAAGAACGATTTGTCCCGCCAAAGTGAATTAAAAGGCATTTGTGCCAAAAAGTTTGATATTGGAAGGCGTTTAAGCAAAAGATTTAGGCATTTGTTTGCCCAAAAAGTGATTATTCGGCGTTTGTCGCCAAAATGGAAAAGGCTTTTAGCCAAAATGAATGGATTTAGGCAATTTTTGCCAAAAGTTTATGTGATTTAGGCGATTGTCGCCAAAATGATTGTTTGAAGGCTTCTAGCTAAAAGATTGATTAATTCTAAGGCATTTTGCCAAAGCTTCTGATTTAAGCGAGTTGTCGCTAAAAAGTGGTTAATCTAATTTATAGGCAATTTGTTTGCCAAAAATTGATTGAACCGTGGGCAATTTGTTGCCGAAATGTGGTTGATTTAATTGTAGGCAATTTGTTGCCAAAACGTGATTGATTAAGGCTTTTTAGCCACAATTATTGATTAATTGATTGATTAAGCTTTTTAAGCCGACATTTAATTGATTAATTGGAACTTAAAGCCGGAACTGTTGAAATAATAATGCAATTAACCATAGTTATTAATTTACTAAGTCCCTTTTAGCCGATATTGTCGGAATTTGGCATGAATACCAACAATTATTGAATTAAACCGGGTATCTTAGCCTGAAACGTAAATTAATTGAGGCAATTTATTTGTCCAAATTCATGACGGTGAATGCCATTTAATGCAGTTGTAGAATTTAGAGTAGAAAGAGAAATATTGCCATGAAGTGCCTAAAATTAAAATAGACAGGGTTTAATTAATTCTGGGTAGTCGTCGGCCACTTCTTAGCTCCAAAGAATTAAGCTCCTCGTTTGGGGATATATTAAATTAAAATTTAAATTTTAATAATTTAAGTGACCCAAGTATCATACACAAAGCAAAAAACTTAAATTAAAATGGCAAAAGCAGTTTAAAAGAATCGCAAGGAGCGTGAGGGGAAGAAGGAAAAATAAGCTGTAAATCACATATAAGAATATTTTGTTAAATGACTGAACACCATTCCCCGGCAACGGCGCCAAAAACTTGTTGCGTCTCTTTTGAGTTCACGCAAGTATACGGATTGCAACGTAGTAATAAAAAGATCGATCCCACAAGGAACGGGTTAAGTTCACTTTACTACTTTATTCTTAATTGTATGTTTACAGAAATACGAATATGAAATAATTTAATTAAATTACTAGTTATGCTAAAACTAAATATTACTTAATTTTATAGATAAGTGTGTAGTAGTATACTTAGAAAAATTGATCATACACAGGATTTTCTCCTTCTATATCAAAGCATGTAACATACAATGAATAATTCTTTAATCACATATGGTAAGATATAATTCAACCTCTCGGCATAGAATTATTCTATCTATTATATGTATTTTCTACTTATAATAAATACCTTATTTTGTTAAATATTAAACCTAGTACTTATTCTTTGATTATTTCAATAAGACAGATTTAACTTTGACAAAATAAGTGAAATATGCGTATGTAAATTCAACTAACTGAATTAAATCTCTTTGATCTTTACTAAACTATTTCTTTCTGAGAATATAATTTAGTAACCTTGATTAAACAAAGATCAAAAGATAACTTAAGCAACTTTTATTGAATGATACCAATTTAAATTGTTTCTTTGCATAGAAAAGTTATGAAAAACAACATACAACAAGTCTATAAAACAAGAGAACAAGAGAAAGAAGTAATCAAACTCAAGCCTCCGGAGGGTGTCACACCTCGAAGAACTTCTTGATGTTCTTGGCACAATCAATAACAAGAGACTCTCGTCAACTCGCTTCTAAATACTACTATCACACTTCTCTATTTTACACAATCTAAATCTTCAGAATCTTAATCTAAATCTGTATCTGAATCTGAATATGAATTCTTTTCTTCCTTCACTTGGATTGCTATTTATAGAAGAGGAGAATGATGTTGGTTATGATGTTGATTTGTTGGCCAAAAGGTGTTTGAGGTGACTTCTTTTGGGAAGAGTCCCGACCCATGCATGCGAAGACATGTTTTTCTGATGAAAAGACAGCAATTACGTCTCCTGGAAACACGACTTGCGCTCGCGAGGTTACAGGTCGCGCTCGCAACTTATGCTTCAGTAGTCTCTGTCTCTCAGGAGTGCTTCTCGCGCTCGCGCAGTAGTCTCTGTCTCTCAGGAGTGCTTCTCGCGCTCGCGCAAATGGATGTCGCGCTCGCGACTTTTGCTTGTAAACTTTCTGACTTGCAGGAGTGCTTCTCATGCTCGCACATATGGATGTCGCGCGCGCGGTATTTTGGTGCCTGCTTAGTCTTCTGGTAGGTAGGCAGCGCTCGCGACTCGCGCTCGCGACTCGCGCTCGCGACTGGCCTATTTTCTTTCCAACGCGACCTCCTTCGCGTTGCGAAGTCTGCTGAGCAATTTTCTTCCATTTTTTAGCAACTTTTTGGTCCTCTTTTCTATATAAAGCCTTTTCATTTCTTTGCTCAAATTGTGTTCCTATAATCACTTTGAAACAAAAACAATACGAGCAAACGTAAAATATATAAAAACAACATGCATTCATGCAAATTATATGAGTTCATGGCAAAATTATATTGAAAGAATAACAATACAAATTTGCCCGCTTTGCGAGGCTATATCAGTGTGAACTCCCGAAGGCAAAATTATGCCTAGACGAGTAATGCTCAGTGTGTGGTTTTTATTGAAGTCTCCACCTAGTTTATTTTATAAGGAAAACTAAGAAACGAACCCTAAATGAACTCCAATTTTAATATAAAACCTAAGTCTAGGCTAATTATCCAACGTTTAAGGCATAATCTAACGAACCTGAGGTGGAAATCCCGAGACTATGTCATGCTGAATTAACTACGGCAAAATGTGAATGCTTTGGGGCAAGGTAATTGGATGCAAATTGGAACCAAATAAGTGTTTTGATGATTTCGACTTGCCGCTCGGGGTTAAATCCCGAACGTGCCTACGTACTCCTCGTTTTGTATGAGTAGATCAAAGCCCGACGTAGTCTCGATAAAAGCCTATCTGAAAGGCCAATCTTGAAGGGGTATGCCCTTCATGCAATGAGTGTGTGTATGCTTCGTGGCATTTTTTAAGCAATTTTGCCAAAGATTGAAATTGATTTTTGTTTTTAAGGCAATTTGGTTGCCAAAGGTGTTGATTTGGGGCAATTTACTGCCAAAAATTGATGTTTGGGCTAATTAGTTTGATTGGGCAATTTATTGCCAGAAAATGATGTTTGGGCTATTTATCGCCAAAATGGTTGATTAAGGCATTTGTGCCAAAAGTTGGGCAATTTGTTGCCAAAATTGGCCAGGCGATTTGTCGCCAAAATGATTAAGGCATTCGTGCCAAAGATGATATGTAATTTAGGCAATTTATTGCCAAAGAAAAAGGTGATTATTTGGGCGATTTGTCGCCGAAAAGGTGGTTATTTGAATTATAGGCAATTTGTTGCAAAAAAAAAAACGTGATTGATTGAGCTGTAGGCAATTTGTTGCCAAAACGTGATTGATTGAGGCTTTTAGCCACAATTATTGATTAATTGGACTTTTAGTCGGACTGTTCGAAATAAAGGCAATTACACCGTAGTTATTAATTTCGGAGTTTTTTAGCATTAATACCACGTTATTGATTAACCGGGCATTTAAAGCCTAAAAACTTATTTACTTAAGGCAGTTTGGCGCCAAAATGATTATGGTGGTGAATGCAGTTGTTTAATTAGAATTAGGAGTAGAAGAGAATAATGCAACAAATGTGAAATTAATAGGCAGGGTTTCGTTATTAACCTGAGTTAAATCGGGGGCCGCTTCTTAAGCTTCAGCTTGAAAATTCAGATTAAGCCTCCTCGTTTGGGGAATATTATAATTAAATTAATTTAAAATTAAGTGACAATATCACAACAACAGAGTAATAAAAGCCCTAATATGCAGAAAAGCAGTAAGAATCCGCAAGGAGCTAGGAGAGAAGAGAGCGTTCCGCACAACAGATGAGTACCTAAAACTGTCGATTCGGGCTGTATTTATAAGGTAAAAAACAGGCCGGAGGGCGGGAGCCGCCGCCGTGGAATCGGCGGCGCTGCCTGCCGCTATTTGCTAGTTTTCCGTTCCAGAAGGCTTTTCAGCGAAGTTCGTACCTCCAAAAAAATAATTCCGGGACCAGTTCTGCGATCCTCGTAATTTTTTCGGACGTTTCAAGTACATATTGGGGGCATGACCTTTTTCAGTGAACTTTTCGAATGGCCTCCGGCCTGGCCGGACTGTTTGCAGTCCGGGAAAACAGGCTTTTTGAGCCTCAAAATTTGAGTATTCACAATCAGTTTGGCAATCAACTTTTCTCAAAAACACTAATCAAGTAAAAAATCTCGGATCATTGATCAAAGAACAAAGTTCTTGGGTGTTTCTTGCCATTTGTGATCCAATCTCGAGTTTTTCCTCAAAGCAAAGGTAAACTAAGAGTCTAAACCCTATTTTCTCCTCTTTTTCTTTTCTTTGGTGGCCTAAGTCGCCATTCTTAAGACAAGTTTTGAGGGAAATCCTTGATCCAACAAAAAGGGGCTTTCTGGGTGGTAAGGGCGCAAGCCACAGTGCAGTGGCGCATGCCACTAGCATGGGTCCTGCGCCACTTCTTCCCAGAAGGCTCAAGAGTGCTTATTTGTGGGTATTCTAATCAGGGCAAGATCTGTGCGCCACTATGTGTGGTGTGCGCCACTGAACCTTCATTTTAGAGCCTCAACAACTCAAAAATTAACAACCATGCTTTGACCCCGAGATCCAATCGAGTTAAGCCTTAAGCATCCTTGCTTAAAGTTTGTATACAACTCATTTTTGGTTCAGATGAGCAAACAAACAAGATTGAGAGTAGTGATTGGTGTATTTGTTCATCATTCATGATGAACATCAAGGTCATGAACTTAAATCTTGCTCAAACCTTCAAATTATTGTCTTTTAATTCATGTTCTTTACTTCTATGCATCTTTATTATTCTATCTCTTATATTTATGCCTTTTAATTCAGCGTATTTATGATTATTATTGCACTAACCCTTTATTTATCAATTTTGTAATATGAACATGCATCATATACTTATTATGTGAATGAATGAATGTTTAATGATGATTGATATGTGATTTTGATTTTGTGAATAATGCTTACATTGTGTTTATATTTCATGGATGTTTTATTTTGGTTTGCTTCATTATTTTACTATGGCAAAATGGAAGAGACCTTAATGGGTCTCAATTAATGCTTGTTTGTAATAATTATTGGGGAATTGCAAAATTTGGAGGGATTAAAGGGTAGATTGTATTATTAGGTGATGGAATGTAATCTTTTCTCCTCCTTTTCTTTGCATGTTTGATTAAATGATTTGCAATAATATGCTTGATTGACACGGTTTTTCAAAGTTGCATCAAAATCATTTTACATCTCATTTTTAGTTAATTACATTATTAAATTATTGGTATATCAAAAGAATTGGCACAATCCGTTATCACCACTTGCTTAGACCCAAAGCAAAATGGGAGGAAACAACCAATTCTATCAAAAGAATTGGCACAATCCGTTATCACCACTTGCTTAGACCCAAAGCAAAATGGGAGGAAACAACCAATTCTTGCTTATGGAACCCAAGACTTCATAAATCTAACCAAAGCTCACGTAATTGACCTTAGTTCCTTCCCCTAGGTTCACCTTAATAATCTATGATCGTTGCATTCATACAATAAATGCGAGAGACATTGGTTGAAAACCCCATGATGGTTTATGGGCCCAAACAATATGTCCTAGGGTTTAGAAGAGACCTTTGACCTTGAATCGTGTGTGGGAGATATAAGGGAGGAGATCATGCATTTCCCAACTCTCTTTCCCCTTTGTTTGTATATACTTATGCTATGACTATGTTGTGTTTTCCTCATGCATCACTTAAGTCGTTTTATTGTAGCGATATAGGAATATTTTGTCATGCCTTGTTCCCATCGTTCTAAGCTTTGAAAAGGAAAAGACCTAGAGAAGTACTAGAATCAAAATGAGCCAAAAAGCTCTCTCCAAAGTTGACATTCCAATTTAAGGCCCAAAACTCAAGTGCCTAAAAAAAGAAGCTCCTCCAGTTTAAAACACCGACATATGAAGACCCCTAGAAGAGGCTCATCAATCTTTGCTTGAAATCAAGCAAGTACAACCTGAAGCCACAACACTCTTCCAAGGTGTGAATATGCGTTTCACCCTCATGCGCAAACCGACTTGTGAAAATAGGCCATTAGAGAATGTTAGACCATATCAAAGGTATTAGGCTTGAGTGCAAAAAAAAAAAAAAAAAAAAGTGCCAAAAAAAAAGAAAAAAAAAAAAAAAAAAAAAGAATATAAATACATAGATAGGGTCAAAAGGAATTATTGTAAGAAGTCAACCTTTGGAGCAATGTATGAGGCTACCTATTTTGAGCCAAATATTTTCAATGTCCCTAGAAAAATTAAAAATCAAAAGAGGGAAAAGAGGAAAAATATACAAGACCCTGCTCAAACTTCATCATTGTTTGAGACAAAAAGAAAGGGATGAAAAAGAAAAAGAGAAGGGACATTCCAAATATTTGGCTACAAAAGGCACGTTTTCATTCTTGCAAATTCTCGAAAGCTTTTCTGCAGTCTCCATTTTGAACGGTCCCGACCGAATCATGATAGAATATAACATTAGTTGGTTTTCACGATGTTGTGTTGCGTGATTGCATATCGTGTGACATTTTCATCTTCATGCATCCATGCATACATGCATCACATCTAACCTTCCAGCCACCCTAGCTCCACACAAGGAAGTCAAAGCTCTCAAAGGTGAGAGTTCTGGTTGGTAATGGCCAAGTTAAAAAAAAAAAAAGAAAAAGAAAAATATAATAAAAAGAAAAAAAAAGAAAGAAGAGAAATCAAGGGGCCGAAAGGAGCCGAGCGAGAGGAAGTCACCCCAACAAGGAAGTCAAGCATGAGAATAAAGAAAGCATCGAGGAGGTCGTTGTCGATCTTGCCATAAAGGAGAGCTTTGAGGAGGCTGGATCCCCTTCTCTTGATGTGTCTAATTTTAATGCTAACTGTAAATACTTTCTCTGTTATTCAATAAATGCATTTTAATTTTGCTTATCTTGTTTGACTTCTTTCATGACGGTTCCATTCATCAAAGTAGATTTCCATTCATCAAAGTAGATAAGCTCATGCATATTTTTGACATAAACTCATAACACATGCTTGAATTTAATATTAACACAAAATAGAATTTGTTGATTAGGTCTAACCTGATGCAAGAAATAAACGTGGAATTTCAAAACTTGTTCAAGGACAAGAAAGAAACCTCTGCATGGAGACATAAGGACATGACGGGTATTGATAGATCCATAACCGAGCACAGTATTCCATTATATCCTGGGGCCAAGCTAGTGAGATAAAAGAGAAGAAGACTGAGACCGGAATGGCCGAAAAGATTAGAGAGGAAGTGGCTAAGCAGATAAACACTAAATCTTAAGAAGTGGGTCATTGCCCTAATTGGTTAACCAACATTGTTCCAGTTCCTAAGAAGAATGGACAGGTCAGAGCGTGCATAGATTACAACAGAACTAAACAAAGCATCACTGAAAGATGATCTACTATGTGTAGCGCTCAAATTTTGCCCCTATAGGGTACAGTGATGATACACCGTTTTTTGTATAAATTTGGATTCACGATTGCTCCAGTTTTCAGACCAATGGTCCGTGACTGAGATTATTTAAGTGTTTAACCATTTTTACTTTTTCGGGTTACCAAGCGTTTTGTGAAGAAACCAGGCCCAGGAAGCGCATTGGGCTCGCCTGGCATACCTCCCGGAGCACCGCCTCATTCTGCATGCCACCCGGTCTGATTTAGTAAAAGTGGATTCGACCGGGCCAATCAGTGGTATTTTTGCCACGACACCCCTATCTCCAATGCCTGTGAATAGACTTTTTTTTTTAGGGGGGGGGGGGGGGGAATAGACTTTTTTTTTTAGGGGGGGGGGGGTGTTTTTTTTTTTTGGGGGGGGGGGGGTGGTGAGCCAAAAAGAGGAATTTTTGGAGATCTTGCGGATTTACTATTCTATAGTATCAACTCACAATTCTCATAAAGGGTTAAACAAAATTGCAATGAATTGAAATTTTCCACTGACTTGATGAAGCACTTAACAAATATAGCTTAACTTGAGATATTTTATCTGGTATTTTGTCATTTATTTAATTAACATTTATATCTGAAGTTGAAAACTATTAAGTTGTAAAGCGCAGGTGATGAACATCAAGCATGATGGCAAAAACATTGACTTGTATTTTCCCAAATGTTTCTAGTTTAACGTTAGGCAGTCTCTAACAGGCTTTTATACCACCTCTACTTGAAAAAAATATAATAGGAAACAAGCAGTCAATGGTCAAAACCCTGCTTACTGGCATTGCTTAATAAAGCAAATGCATGATGCCACCACATGTTTCACTTAATTTGCCACCACATTTTTCACTTAATTTGCCATCCATACAAAGTAAAAAGAAAATTTTAAAAGATCAAACTTGTAAATTTTTTAAACCCAAATGAAGAAAAGCCCTCTCGCTAGCATTCTCATCTCTGTACTGATGAGTCACCCGAAGGGGCATTCCTTCCTTGCTAGCACAGGAAAGAGAGCGTATTTTATGCCAATTTAATTGCAGATGAACCTGAGAATTGCTGCCTCCTTTAGCTACAGATGAACCAGCATTATTTTGTCCACTATAAGGTACAATTCTTCTCCCTTTTTCATTTCTTTCAGTATCAGTTGCACCTCCATTATTTTTGCAGCAGTCCCTTCCAATTTAATTGGCCTGTTGATGCTCATGTCCAGCTCCCAAGTTGCTTTGCCCATTGGTTTTGTATGTAGGTCTTCTAGCACAGTAACGGAGAACTATCTTTTCAGCCGTTAAAGCATATTGTTGAGCGTCCTCAATATTGTGTAAACGAATTACTCCCATCTCATCTCTAATGGATTTATTTGAACCAGTTAGACAGTGAGAAGTAATTTGCTCATTACTTTTAGATAAGCCAACTCGAATTGATAAATCATTAAACTCAACAGTGTACTTCTCAATGGTCATGTTATTTGCTTCAAACAATGGAATTTTTCATACAATTCCATCGTCTAGTCAGCAGGTAAAAATTGCTTTCGTAGCTCAGTTTTCATGTGCTCCCGAGTGCTGATTTTGAGCTTGCCTTGTCGTGTACGTTGCTCTTCAACTCTCTTCCACCATTGAAGTGCAGCACCTTTCAATTTAAGCTTTACAAGTAGCACCTTTCGATTTTCAGCCATGGGTTTCCATTTAAAATAATTCTCCAGACTAGTTTCCCAATCCAAGAAATCCTTCGCATGTTATTTTCCATGAAAATCAGCTACTTCAACCCTCACCCCTCCACCATTCAAATCAAGAGCATGCAGTAATCGCTCTTCCAATCCACCTCGTGCTGCTCGATTAGCGGGTCCAGTTACATAGAAAGGGTTCACGTCCTCGACTTCTTCAGTCTCAAGATCCTCTTGAATCTCAAGTTGTTCGTGGTTGCCTTCCGGAATCTCCATTCGGGCTTCCACGCGTTCCTGGCACTGCAAGGCTTGTACAGCCCGGGTCAAACCCTCAATCATTTGCCGTATCTCAGCTAATTCTGTTTGTGGGGCTGATTGCCTCTACCTCGACCTTGACCAACCATGGTTTAGAACAGAACAGGAAAAAGATCCTGCAGCAGTTTAGGATCTTTTTGAGTCTGATACCACTTGATGCAGGGGAAGAATTTAGCGCAAATTAACTCTCAACAATTAGGGCTAGAATAGGTTGATTGTAGTTGGAACAAGACTGATTTTAAAGAAAACCTTAGAATTAAAATTCTGGATTGAAGAAAAGATAATAGAAAATACTTAATCTGATGATTGTTGTCCTATTTATACTAGTTAGGACAAATCCTAATCCTAGATTAAAAAGTAATCGTAATTAGCTAATACTTCTAGATTGGAAAAAAATCCAAAATAAAGAAGGAAAACTGAATTCTATTCCTAATTAATTAATAGTTTCTTATTTAATTAGGAATCCTAAATAAAGAAGGAAACCATAAAAACTTCCTAGATGCTCCTGCATCACAGTACTTGAGAGGTGTTTTGCCATCATGCTTGATGTTCATCACCTGCACTTTACAACTTAATATTTTTCAGCTTCAGATATATATGTTAGTTAAATAAAGTAGGATAATAAAATACCAGATAAAACATCTTAAGCGAAGCTATATTTGTTAAGTGCATCAAGTCAGTGGAAAATTCCAATTCATTGCAATTTTGTTTAACCCTTCATGAGAATTTTTAGTTGATATTATGGTTGTGTTAAATGTTTAAATTTGGAGAGAAATATTTTTGTATTTTCAAATACATGTTTAAGTGTATACATATATTATCTCTGACTTTCATTCTTTGATTTCAGCCTAGTAAATAGAGCTGAGTGGTTTGTTGGTGCGGTTTGAGTTCTTACTGGAACTTATACAAAGGTGTAAACTTACAAATCAAACTCGGTTTTGCTTGTCTCCGTTGA
>NW_023590850.1:0-86315 GCF_014843425.1 Jatropha curcas
AAAGCATACTGCACCTTTATCTTCCCTAGCCCTTACAGTATGATCCCCGCAGCAGCTCCCAAACTTTCCAAGTCCCATTAGCATGTAATTGGCAGATGTTATTGTTCGGGTTCACGACTTCAGCTTTCGGCTCGCTCTCTTCTTGTTTTTAAGAGAATTCGGCAACAAAGTCTGCAAGTACATGGGCTTTCATGGCAGTACGAGGTGTATACTTGATATCAAATTCTCCCAATCTATCGACCACTCCACTAACCTTCTGAAGTTTCAACTCGGTATAATTTTTTTAAAAAGGATAGTTAGTTCAGACAAATATAACATAAGATTGGAAGTAATGATGTAACCTGCTCGCCAATGTGAGGATGGCAAAAGCCAGCTTTTCAATGCTATGGTATCGCAGCTCGGCACCTCGGAGGACTTTGCTGGTGTAACAAAAGGGCTACTGCTCATCTCCTTTTTCTCTAACTAGGACTGATGGGACTGTGCTTGCGGTAGCAGCTAGGTACAAGTACAAATGTTCATCCTTTTTGGGCCTACTTAGGAGAGGAGCTAAAGATGGGAACTCTTTTATCTTTTCAAAGGCGAGCTAGCACTTGTAGTCCCATTGAAAGCCCTTTAATTGTTATAAGGTTTGGTAGAAAGACATACACCTCTTAGCCGAGCATGAGATGAAACGTCCTAAAGCTGTGATTCGACCATTCAACTGCTGGATTTCATGGATGTTAGTAGGTGCTTGCATCTCCAAGATTATTTTGATCTTCTTAGGGTTTGCATTAATTCCCCTTTGCGATACCATGAATCTTAGGAACTTGCCCACTTTAACCCCTAATGTGCATTTGTTTGGGTGTAGCTTCATGTTGAACTTGTTTAGGATTTCAAATGCTTCCTCCAAGTCTTTAGGATGGTTTGTAGCTTGAGTACTTTTGATGATCATATCATCCACATACACTTCCACCGTGCTCCCTATCTGATTTTGGAACATGCTTTCACTAGCCTCTAGTATGTAGCTCCTGCATTCTTAAGACCAAAGGGCATTACCTAATAATAATAAATTCTCTTGTCTATAATAAAGCTCATTTTGTCCTCATCCAGCTTGTTCATTCTTATTTGGTGATATCCAGCAACTGCATCTACACAGATATATACTTCATAGCCAGCTGTTGATCTACCAGTTGATCTATGTTACGTAGTCAGTAAGAATCTTTAGATCATGCTTTATTCCTATTGGTAAAATTGACACACAACCTCCACCTTCCATTGGACTTAAGTACCAGAACCACATTCGCCAACCATTCTAGGTAGTTAACTTCCCTTATGAACCTTGCTTGCAACAATTTATCTACCTCTACTGCTATAGCTCGTTGTCTTTCGGGACCATGACTTCCTTTCTCTTGTTTCACCGGCTTGTAATCTAGATCAATCTGAGCTTATGGGATATGATGTCAAGGTTAATTTCAATTATGTCTTTAGTCATCCAGGCGAAGCTGTTGACATTATCTTGTAAAACCATTTTAATATCATTTTGCACTTCTACGGGTAGTTCGGCTCCCAATGCTGGCGTTTGCCTGGCTCTACTTCCCATGTGATCAGTTCGCCTACAAGTGTCAGGCTTGAATCCAAGGTATGTCTGGGTATGTCAAACGGCTAATGTTCGTCTAGCATTGTGGACGTTTCTCCTTCTGGCATCCACATAATAGATAGGGAGAGAGGTACCCCTTTCAGTGCTATCGTGTACGCCTCCCGAGCCATCTTTTGATCTCCCCTTACAGCAAATACTTCATCATTATATGAGTAGAATTTCATAGTGAGGTAGTTGATGCATGTGGTTGCCTCCAATTCATACAAGGTCGATCTGCCTAGTATGGCATTGTATGGAAAGTGAATATCTACTACCATGAATTTTGACTTGAGCCTTCTTAATACACCTTCGGCTCCGAGCTCTAAGGTCACATCTATGGATCTAGATACTTGAATAGACTCGCCTGCTAGGCCAACTAGAGGGGTTCGGACAGGTTCCAGCTTCGTCTGGTCTAACTTCAAGGCTTTAAAGACCTCCATAGTTAACAAATTTACCACACTACCCTTATCTACTAAGATTTTTTTCACTAAAAAATTTTCCAAGATC
This sequence comes from Jatropha curcas, assembly GCF_014843425.1. Next base: position 2,123 of record NW_023590850.1, read on the forward strand.
CCTTTAATTACCAAGGCATCACTGTGTGGGGTATGTACATGCTCACCATCTGTCTCAGAGAAAGAAATGGGCGATCTCATGCTCGACTTTTGCTGGGGTAGGATAGAATAAATTTCCCTAGCGCTCCTTTTTCTGACTGAGTTGCTGATGCGTCCCACATCGCCCGCGGAGTACATCATGGGCTAGTGTATAAGGTTGGATTCAGTCCTTCCCCTACGAGCTAGCTTTTGGGTGAAGTTAGGGGTCCAGATCCTTATCATTCGGTATCAGAGCTCTGGCTTCGTAGGGTTGGTGTCTCATGGGGTTCGTCAGAACGCCGACTGAGGCAGTCGGGTCTTATGGGGGTAGGGATGATGCGTCCCACATTGCCCTGTGAAGTTTTAGGGGTCCAGATCCTTATGCATCGGTAATCAGGAGCTCTGGGCTTTCGTAGGGTTGGGTGTCTCATGGGTTCGTCCAGAACGCCGACTGGAGGCAGTCTGGGGTCTTATGGGGTAGGGATGATGCGTCCCGGCAGCAGTTGCCCGCGGGAAGTTACATGCCTGGGCTAGTGTGATAAGGTTGGGTTCATGTCCTTCCCCTGACGAGCTTAGCTTTTTTGGGGCGAGTTAGGGGGTCAAAAGGGAATTTTTTCCCTTATCAGTTGCTTCTCAGCCTTCGTGGACGAGGCCAGCCAAAGATGTTAGTGTGGATTGTGCCTAAGGTATGATTGATTCTCTCACAATGCTTTCTTTCTTCAGTGCGGAGTACATCCTGGGCTAGTGTATAAGGTTGGGTTCAGTCCTTCCCCTACGAGCTAGCTTTTGGGGCGAAGTTAGGGGTCAGATCCTTATCAGTTGCTCTCACCTCTTGACGAGCCACCAAAGATAGTATGGATTGTGCCTAAGGTATGATATTCTCTCACATGCTTTTCTTTCCCTTCAGTTTCCTTTCGAGCTTTCCCCATGAATTCTTTTAGTTCACCCATTTGTATAAGGCGTTCAATCTCTTTCTTCAATTGCAAGCAGGCCTCAGTCTCGTGGCCAACGTCCCCATGGAATTTGCAATACTTGTTCTTGTCTCAGTAACCCGAGGTATCCTCCTTCATCTTTCTAGGGTAGTGAGCTGAACTTTGCTCCTATGCTCTCTCGTCCAAGATAGTATCTTCGAACGTGGCCTATTCAAAGGGATGAACTCTCGATCTTGCTGCGATCTATCATCTCTTGAGTATGGTGTTGTAACAGCATAACTAGCTTGTGGGTATTGGAGGGGCGATGCGAGCGTCTTCTTATTAGAGAGGGGTGTCGTCTATGTCTGGATTTTTCCTCCTTAGGCGACCTTCGATGTTGAGCCTCGTAGGCTTTGTCCAATTTTGTGTATTTGTGGGTCTATGCCATGAGTTCAAAAAAAGTTAGAGGAGGGTTTGTACTCAGACTTTCGAACAATTTTTTATACCTACAATTCTTTGCCATAGCACTGAAAGTGACTTCATCATTCAAGTTTTCTATCTGCATCACCATTCTTTGGAATTTAGAGACGTATTGTCTCAGAGTCTCTCCATCTTTCCTTTTTAAGTCTACTAGGTCAGATGATATTTTCCTAGATGGTACAAATATGATAAACCATGCTCGGAATACCGTAGCTAACTATAAGAATGATTGAATAGATCCTGTTTTGAGAGTCCGGTCCACTCTTGAGCTGCTCCTTTCAGTGTGATTGGGAAAACTTTACACATGAGGTCTTCAGAGTTAGTTTGAAGATACATCATAGTTTGAAAGTTTGACAGGTGGCTCCGAGGATCGGTAGATCCATCATACGATTGAAAGGTCAAAATTTTAAAATTTTGGGGAAAAGGCTGCACCCATAATATTGGCTGACAAAGGTGAATCCTGCCGGAGACCATAGTCTCCTACCTCTCCTATCTCTCTGCATTCTCTAACTAATTCTTTAACAACGTTTCGGAGATTGGCACTATCCAAAACTGGCTCTATGTGGCTTGGCTCCTGACTGTAGGGGTGATCATGCTAAGATTCGCCTCTGGCTTCACCTTACGGAGTCATTCAGATGCTTGGTGGCTTAGTTGATGGTGGAGGTGTATTGTGATCTCTATGACGGTTATTTGTTGGTCTATCTTAGGGCGGCAATTCATCGTTCGAATGAGGGATCTCCAAAAGGCGTTTTAACACAGTTGTGAATTGTGAGTAAGCTTGGGCTAGGGCAGCCACCACCTAAGGATCAGTTGTTGGCAGGGGAGGTAGTATGGGTTGTCCAGTTGCTTTAGCATGGATATTGTTGTGGCCTTGAATGTTAGGATGTTAGACTGAATTGTTAGTCATAGTATTCAAGAGGAAAACGCTGAGGTTTTAGGGTTTGAAGGTGTGTTCCACGCTCACCGCACTAATTGTTATATTCTCAGAAATTGGGCATTGAGAGAATTGTGTATTAGCCCCTTCTAGGCTTAATTGAAAATATTTATATTGATGGAGAGATAATTATAGTTAGATAAGGATAGTAGGAATCTTAGTTTATCTGTTAATTAGAACTTATTTAAGAGTCTAATATCTTTGTTTATTGTTCTTTTATATATTTTATTATTGTATATTTTCAACAATTATATAATAGTTTTTGTTCTATGTCTGGTCTTCAGGAGAGGAATCATGTCCTTCTTATATTATTTGCATTGATTTAAAGTTTTTTAATGAAATCCTACTAAATTATATTTTAAAAAAAAACTTTTAGATTCCCTAAATTTTACTTTGTATTTATGCATAAGATACCGTAATACTTTAAGTTTCATCATCATTTCATGTAATCAGTTTTTAACTTGCATCCATTCACACAAGTTGATTTAACTTTATTTTTATTATCTATTATTTTTTATTTTTTAATAGAAAATCATAATTATTATTTTTATAGTTCGATAACATTTGCTTATGGGTTAAACTACTGTAAAGAATAGTAAATTTTTTTATGAATATAGAACATAGTAAATTTCTTTATGAATATAGAACATTCTTACACCATTAGATTTATTGCAATTACATCTAAACCATTAGATTTATTGTAATTACATCTAAACCATTAGATTTAAAACTACTCAAATGACTTGCCACCTGCAAAACAAGTTATATGTTAGATTGAGAATATATAATATTTCTTTTTTTTAATAAATGTGCAAATTTAATAAAACATCTTATTGGATCTTTTTAAAATAGTTAAAAATATAAGGATGTATTCAAATGAAGTATTTTTTAATTATAGTTAATAGAATCTTTTATTATGTAATTAAGCTAAATTATTAATTAACTTTTATTTATTTTCAGTATTAAATTATATCTTTTTTTAGAAGAATTAAATTATGTTAAATTATATATTATATCTTTTTTAGTAAGAATTAAATATGTTAAAAATCTCCTGTAAAAAAAATATTAAATTATTTAACTAGAGAATTCCATTAATGATTCCCTTATCAAAATTATATAGGTTAGATTGACGGTTGGTTACGAACTTTTTGTATAATAAAATTCATGTTTGTTAAGAATGTTTTATTATTGCAGTTCTAGTTTTAAAGTATTGTGATTTTAGGTTGTAAAATTTATTGTATTTTAAAAAAATCAATTTCTGTTGAGGTTTAGGTTGTTTAGAATATTATAGAAAATGTAGTAAAGAGCTTCAGAAATCTCAAATATAGTTAGTGTGAAGTGTTCAAGCTACATTTTAAAATATAAATTGTATATTTGAAAACTTCAGAGAATATATTAAAGCTTATAATTGTGGAAATAACTTTATATAATGAATCTTATAAAATGGAAATTATAATTTTTGTATCTATGAAAGTCTTTGCAAAAAATAATTACAAAAATAATATTAGTTTTAGAATTGAGAAAACAAAAGTATACTACAAAATGGAAAAAAGTTATTAAAGAGAGTAAGAAAAATGACTATAATAGGAAAACGAAGTACTACAAGTACATTGAATATAGCTTAGGATTAAGAGTCTGGTCTACATGGTAACATCATGCAGATTACTAGACAATGTGCTATTGATTTACGGAGAATTGAACATGTGTTCGGTCGTTAGGGATTATGAGATATGCTTTAAAGAAATTTTTTTGTAGAAGGGATAAGCGGATGTAGTTAAAATTAGTAAAATAAATGAAGAGGAATAAGGTTAGATAGGAGAGAAATAAAATACTTTTAACCAATTTTTAAGAAGGAATATTATCCCAAAGGATTAATTGAAAAAAATGTATATTACAGAAGATGAGAATGAAGCGATGTATAATTTTTTTTTCGTATAAAGTTATGTGTAATTTTAAAAAAATTAGCGTCTTTTACTATTAAGAGGTGAAACCAGATAAAAAAGAAAGGAAATAACAAGTAGAAACCGGAAAAGAAAGTATATATTAGAGCTTAAGGACCTATCATGTGGTTCCATTACTATGAGAGATAAGTATAAGTACGACAAGGAGATGTCATCAAAAAAACAGTTAATCTCGAGTACATCAGTGAAAATTTGAAGATCTAATCAATTATAGTGAAAGAACCTTTGTTGGACATATTTTATATTAGTGAAAAAGAAAAATCAAAATCTTGAATTGTTGATGGAATATTTTTTTTTTTTTTTTATTGGAATTTTTGGATTTATTAAATGTTTCTTATTCTAGAATTCTGATTAGAAAAAACAATGAAGATATGCGGTGGTTAGGAATAAGTCGAAGATCAGTCTAATATGCAATTGTTTTATGAAGTGTGTATTGGTATTATCTTATAGATTAACCTGTGGGTTTGTTATAATTAAAGAGTAACTAAGATTTAAGGCCATCATTTATGGGTGAAAGTAAATAAAAATTATACTCCAATCAATCGAAAAAAACTTTATGAGTGCCCAAATTCATTTCTGATAGGGTAGCTATCAAAATGAATAGGTGCTTACTATATGTTTGAAGAAGGTATTTGTTTCACTTCGCTCGAGCTTAGATGATCCTTGATGGTAGTAATATAGTGCTGCGAATGATGTAAATAATTAGTTTGAGTTTACTCAATAATGAAAAGTCTTTTAAGATTGAAAGAGTGTTGTGAGTATAAGCGTAATGGTATTCATCTAATTTTTGGGAAAGAGTTTCGGAGGAAATTATGAATATCCGCATCTTGTGAGGGTTTTAAAGGGGTGTGGTAAGTGGAAGAGAGAAATAAGAAGGAGAAAATGTATAGTGTAGATGCTAATTAACTTAATGTTTAGGGTAATGCGTCGTGAGGTGAAAAGGACATTATTTTTTTTTTTTTTTTGAATTTTTGGATTTATAAATGTTCTTATTCAAATTTGATTAGAAAAAACATGAATATGGTAGAAAATCAAATCATCTAATTATCAATTGTTTTATAATTTTATTTATATTTAATAATTATTTTTATTATAAATTAAAATAAAAATAAGCATCATTTATGGTAAATAATAAAAATTATACTCCATCAATCCGAAAACTATAGTCCCAATTTCATTCTGAGTATATCAAAATAATAGTCTTACTTATATTTTTGAAAATATTTTTTCACTTCCCATAATATCCTTATATAATAATCTGCGTAAATTAATATTATTTGAATTTACTCAATAATGGAAAAGTCTTAAATTTGAAATTTTGATATACTAATTATTCATCTAATTTTGAAAGTTTCGAGAAATTATTAATATCCCATCTTTAGGTTTTAAGGTTGTATATGGAAAAATAAGAAAAAAATTATAGTTACTAATTTAACTTAATTTTAAATCGTGTGAAAAACATTTGGAACTATAATTTGATGATATAGAGAGTAAATTAAATAAGCTACAATAAGAAGCATCTAGTGCAATGAACGTTCTTAAATACTAGTTATATAAGAAATATATGAATAATGAAATCTTCATATATTTGTGCATGAATCTTGGGCCCAAAGCCCATCCTTTTTGAGTCTCGTTAACACTTTCATACCCTTTAGTTATTTTATCTAGGAATGTCATTCGGATGGTATGCAATGAAATGCCCCTTATTTCAATCCCATTCTAAAATATTTAAAATTTGTAATTGCTTTCCAAACAGTTTTTGGAATTTAAAACTTTAATCCATATCATTCCATTAAAATTCGATTTAGAATACGATAGTTCCAATTTCTTAATCATAAATACAAATCTAACATATTATGATATTTTTTAAGAAGTAAATTTTTAAAATTTAATAAGGAATAATTCCCATATATATACCCTGAAAAGACATAATTGAATTTTGAGAATAATAAATTAATATCACATATAATTAAAAATCAAAATATTTATTTTTACATGTTTATAAATAATAGGTATACTTCACCCTTAACATTTAATAATTCAATTCATATAATTAACAACTTAATAATTAATTGTGGCTCAAGGTCAATTTATCCTAAGATTTTAATGATGAAACAAACCAAATAAATTCTATAGGATAGAGAGAAAATTCCATTATAAGCACAAAATATATTTTATCTCTCTTAAAATCATTTTGAAATATTCTCAATAAATGCCTTAAAGAGAAAATTTCATTATAAGCACAAAATATCTTTTATCTCACTTAAAATCATTTTTGAAATATTCTCAATAAATGTCTTAGAGGAAAAAGCTCAAATCATTGCTTTTTACATTTATCTAAATGAAAAAGATTTTGGAAAAAATATTTTTGGTAGCTATTAAATGAGTTTCGACAAAAGTTATTTTGTTTCTGATACAACTGTCTGTTTCTGTAACATAGCTTTTTAAAACCAAATCCTTCACCTCCAAACTTTGCGTGTGTGAGTATTAAAAGTGGTTTGACAATATTTTTAAATACAATCTGTGCATTGTGTCTTTATTTTAAAAATGTTAGAAATATTTAATGCTCATTAAAGCAAAATCTCAACATCATTTATAACGGGATTATTATCCCTCTTATACAAAAACATTTTCCTCTTTTAAAAATGTAGTTGGTAAGAGTAAGAGTCTATTATTTAGAGATTCAAATCTTTCAAAGGTCTCTCTTTAACTCCCTTCATTTCTTTTCTTCTCTATTCTTCAAGAAATATTTTTAAGGGAAAAAAAAAATTGTTAAACAACTCTTTTGAAGAACAGTTCTAAACTTACATTTGTTTTCAAATCTATTTCTGTTTTTGCTATGCTTATAGTTGCATTTCTCTCTGTCTATATTAATTTATATAATTTGTTATAGGCTAGAGATTTTTAATGAAAAATATTTGTGTATAACGTAGGTTGATAAGCTCTATTTTAAAAGATTATCAAGCAGCATTATCCTTAGTGGAATTATAATGTCTTGATTTGAGTTTTTTGTTCTCTATAAAACAGAAGGATAGAGGTCGACTAGAACCTTTGGAATCTAATGGGTTAAAGGTTAGGTCTAGGTTTCTGATATATTTTCTTGTAATGATTGGTTTGTCTCTTACCCTTTAAAAGAGATAACACAGTGGAGGATCTAAATATGAGTCTTGGGGAGTTGATTTAGGTGAGTTAATGTCGAACCACTATAAATCTCTGTGTTATTCTCCTTTTACTTTCTGAAGTGTTGCTTGATTATATTCTAATAACACATCCGTTAACGTTTTTAGAAATGTAAAGTTGTTTATGATTTTCAGTTTTTAATCGTGCTATAAGCTTAATTTTTGTGGATCATTAGAACTCTGAATTTCTACATTGTGATTTCTTCAAGTTCTAATCTGTCCTTTCATATTTAATAGAAATCAGAATATGAGTTGTAATCAGTTTTTTAATTTTTCATAAGCTTTGTGAGGAAGTTCTAATCTTGATAACTGTCTCTTACAAATACTTTCTAATTCGTTGCGTTAGAATTCTGAACTTGAGGTTTAAAAGACAAATTTTTAGAAAACTCAATTCACCCCTCTCTTGGGTTTGACATATAAAATGGGACCCACATTGATAATAATGTTATTATAAAATCAACAAAAGATAAGACCATTCATATTAGGATGTGTCTATATATGTAGTCACCCAATCCATTAAAAAAAGCTAAATCCACAAAAAATGCACATTATGAGTATAATGTCACGGCACCCCGGGAGCCCTCCCGCATAGCTCCGAGGCAAGCCTCGCCATACCGTACCACACTGGTTTCGCCCTGCCATGGGCTCATCAGGAGAGCGGCCCAGCTCAAAGGCGACTAAGTGTCGCACGGATAGGTAAGCTAAAACCTATCTCCGTGACAATAAGCATGCTAAAATATTTCAGCCATATAATCTAATAAAAAAATAAGACATTATAACTTAAAATCATAATTTTCAACCCAAGAAAATATATATGAGCATTCAATACATAATATATATGAATTACTAATTAGGGTTAGGGTTAAAATATTCTATTAAACTATGTAGTTTTAGAGTTAAATAGAAGTTTTCTTTAAAAATATGAAAAATTAAAAATATTTTATTTTAATCTTTAATTTAATATTTTATTTTTAAATAATTATTACAAACTAAAGAATAACAAAATAAAAATATGGAATTTTATTTTTTTGTTTACATTTCATATTCCATTTACCAATATTTTAAAAAATAAATTTCATTTTAAATTTCGTATTCTAAAATTCCATTCCAAATTAATATTTGTATGGAATTTCGATTTCGATTGGAATATTCCAATCGAGGTTACACCCCCTAATTTCATCTACCACAAAAGGATTAAAATACTAAACAAATCATAAATTACAGACCTCATAATTAGTTTTTAAAAATATAATTTCTTTATGTGTTAGTTTGACTATAATTCAAGGACCAATTTATAATTTCACTTTAAAATCCTCTTCTTATATTGATAAAAAAAAATGATATATGTAGTGGAAACCATCCAAGAATAGAAGCACAAAATACATGCAAAGCAAAAAAAAAAAAAAAGTAGGATTAAATCCTACTAACTTCTTGTAGAGCAAAATCAGTCATCGGTCTTCTCCTTTTGTTTCTTTCCGCAAGCTACCTCAGGTCTTCTGTCGTTTTTTGTGTGTGGAGAAATGAGAAGAAATCCAAACACGTGTATTCTTCAATAGGAAGAATATCTGTTTAAAACACTTCACTCCCTTGTATCACACGAACATAATGACCGATAAAATCTTATCGTTCTGTTTTGTACGTGATAACTCAAGATTTAAAATGAATAAATATTTCTTTTTAATTTAAATAGAATAAAATAAAATATGTTCTTTTATTTTAAATATTAATATCCTCAAGATGGGCCCCATTAACATAGACACAACAGGGACCATATGAATAAAATAAAATAAGGCTTTGAATTATAATAAGAACCCTTACAAAATAGCAAATTCTTATTATAATTAATTATAAATTATTCCACCAAAAATCCATAATTGAACTCCTTATTAATTTCAAATTTCAAAACATAAAAGGACAACATACATTTGATCAAACTAAATGAATCAAGATTAAGAGTAAAAATATTATTTCTAATGTCCTAGAAAATTTTATTTTATTAAGTCAATATACAAATAATATTCTTTATTCAGTCAAGTTCAATACACACAAAATGCACTAGCACAAGAAGTTGGAATTCTACCATTCCCATAATCAAGATAAATTATATTTAATCTTGCATTATAATCATACCAATGGGGTGTCAATTCTATTATAAATTGTAAACAAACTTTATATCTTATATAGACTGATAATTTAATCTTCTATTTATAAGTCAAACTCTATACATTAAATCATCTATAAATATAAGATAAATAATAAATGATTATAATAAAAATGTCAAATAATTTATTAAAATGCAAAACTCAATCTCAATAAGATAAATAATTATATAAGAATAATTATTCATAGAACTATCCTATTACAATTTGCATGGTTAATAGTATATATCTATCACATATAAGGTCAATTTTGTCTTTTATGTGTCAATTGACTATCAAAAGAAGATATTTTTAATATAAGGATCAAAATGTTAATAGAATCATAATTTGTGACTTTATAGTTACTTTTTGAAAATAAAAGCCTTCATCTGTTGGTTTGACTATAATATGCAAATCAATTTATATTTTTTTTAATTTAAAATAAAATATAACTATTTACATAAAACAACTAGCAAAATTAATTATACTTTGGGCACGTTTAATAGGCTGAATGGAATGGGGAATTAATTTGCATTATCCATTCCCTTGTTCAGTAGCAAGTAAAGTTTGAAGGCTTTTATTAATACACAGATTGCAACAATTTTGTATTAATACAGATTGCTCTACAGTTGACACTTGTCTATGAAAACTTTTTTATAGTAGATAACAAAACTTGTGATTGTATTTATTTTTATATTTTTTAACTGTATTTTCTTTTTCTTGTTTCTCTTCTATTCCATAACATGTTATATAAAAAGTATATAATATTGTTCAAATAAGAATTAAAAATATTTTTTTCTCATCATCACCCAAGAGTAAGTGACAAAGACATAATAAAATATTATAAAATATTGTATAAATACTGTTTATATGGTTTGATTTAATATTATTATACTCTTATATAAATAATATAAAAAAGAGTATTTATAATATAGTATATATGTGTAATATTAAATTAAATTAAATAATAGAATAAGTACATATTTACTTTGCATACTCGTTGAAAGAAATATTATGCATAACAATTATTAATTAGACTAATACATTTTTATTTTGAACATCTAAAATTAATTTATAAATATTTATGCAAGTTATCATATAATCAAAAGTTACAATTTAACAATATTAATATCTGGTTCAAGAATAAGGGAATATAGATAGGAATAGTTCTTCTTTCTCTGATCAGTTGCAGCCGCAAGAGGTAAGTGACACAAGACATAATAAAAATATTATTTAAAATATCCGGGTGGTATTAGATACTGTTATATGGTTTGGATGTTGAAGGTGATATTGATACTCTTATATAAAAGTAAATAAGAAGAAGATTATTGTATAGAGTACGTCAGTGTAAGTATAGATGATGTGGAATATCTGACAATTAAACATTAAGACTTAGATAGAATAATACATATTACTTTTAGCCCATACTTCGATTGAAGCAAATATAGTGGCAATACTACCAGAGTGTATTAACTTAGGGGACTCAATACATCTTTATTTGAACAAGTCTAAAATGTAATCTTATGGAATAATGGTGATGCAAGTTTATCATATAAGTCAAAAGTGGTGACAACTGTAACACAGATCTGTAAAGTTAGGGATATTGTGGATGGAAAATAACCGGTGTACACTTGAGGGTATGAGTATAGTGAGGTAAAGTGAGTGATATATATATGGTAGTAGGGAGTAGTAACGTATAGGTGGATATATGAAAAAGAAAGATTAGAATATTATTAAGGAATTCTCACGTGTGTTATTTTCAATATTTAATAGATAAAATTTTTTTTCATTAAATAAGAGAATTCGTATCTTGTAGACCCCCAATAATACGAAATTAGGATATGGTTCCCAGTTGTTATATAATTTTTTGAGCATCATGAGTTGGTATTTTCAAATATATAGAGAATGAAATAATATTTAAGGTCAAACATTATGGTAGGTTGTAGTCTCGAATTTAAAATGTTATACTAATTAAAGATAGAGTAAGATATCATGTATATAAATATGAATTGTTTAATTGCAATGAAATACATGCTGAAAATAAGATTTAGATAAGTAAGCAATAAATAAGAAGATGTTTATATAATATTGATTTATTAGGGAATTTTAGGAATAAATTTTAATTTTGGTAAAATGAATTTGGATAATAATTAGAGTAATTGTATGATATTTTTGAAAAAAAAAATAAATTGTATGAAAAATTAATATTTAGAATCTAGCGCGGACATCTAATGACAATGATTATTGACTCTTTATATTTTATTAGAATTTTAAATAATTTATTTTGGTTAAATGAATTTGATATATTAGATAATTATTTATTTTGAAAAAAAAAATATAATTGTATTGAAAATAATATTTAAATTCGCACCATTAAATAATTACTTTTATATTTATTAACAGGAAGGGTAGAGATTAAATAAAAAATAAATATGCTATTTTTAATAGATTTTAAATACTTTTGATATATTGAAAAAAAATAAGAAAAAGCTCCTACTTTTGATAATCTATTTTACGGGTATCGAGTTACTTGGTTTAGTTTAGATCAAATGGTTTTTATTTATTTATTCTAAATCTATTGGTGGAAAAAAAAAAAAATTCTTCACTAATACAGACATTTTGAAATTTGTATCATAGTTTTACCCAAGTTTGAAAATAAGGAATTAGTGGGGGATTCTTGACCACTCCTTTGAATCCCAATTCCATGTAAGTTTTTTCCTTAAGTACCATATATACCCTCATTTGTTTTATTATTTGCTCATTTCATTTCTCCCTTTAAAAACCTAGTTGCTATTTGAATAATATTTGATGGAAGTAATATTTGATCCATAAATATTTTTAATTATTTTATTTATTAAAAATCCAATTGATTTCGAAAAAAAGTTCCCATTTAAAATTACACTTTTTTTGAAAATTTATTAGGAATAAAATTTTTGTAATTAATTTTTCTTCACATTATTCAAAATATTTTGTAATTATAAAAGATAAACATATGGTTAGTATAAAGAATAAGCCTTCTTTAATAAAATAATTCGAATAAATTAACTTATAGTAAAAATTACTTATATGGGTTTTTTGGTAACTTATCAATTTCTCATTCCATTCATTTCTATTCTATGCTGTATACTAAACATATGAATAAGAATAATATTCTCGGTTCCACTCCTTCCATATTAATTATATTGCTTTGTACTAAACATGGCCTTAGGATTTGTGCTTATATTATATTATATTATATTATAAATAATATATTATGTATCATTATATTAATATTAATTTGTATATATTCAAGGTGATATATAAATATTATAATATTTGTGCGTTCACATGTTGATTAGGGTTTTTTTTTTTTTTTTTTTTTTTTTTTTTAGATTAAGTTTAGTTTTAATTATTTTTGGCAATTAAGACTTATTGTCTTAATATTGGTAATCAATTTTTTTTTTCAATTTGTTATATATTGATTTTATAATTTTTTTGTAGAAATTGATATTTTAATTGTGTGTAATTTAGTTTAATTTTAACAACAACTGTTTGTATTTGTATCTGTATTTGTGTTTGTAAATGATCACAAAGCTCTATTTCAGGTGTGTAAACATCTCAAATATAATTTATTCAACAAAGTTTAATTAAAATCGATTTGGTTAAACCTATTCTCTCAATTTGATTTTGAAAAAAAAATATTGATTATATTCTAATTGCATCCCAAAGGTCATGGGAGAATGTTGCCACAAACATGTCCAAGGCATATGTGTTAACTTGAAAACTTTACTTTCTTGGATCTAATTTTTATTTTCACAAGCTTTTGAGGCTTATGTTAATTTTTTTTTTTGGAAAAATATAATTCATTAATGATAATACTAAGCATTATAAATATTTATGTACATCAAGCATAAAACTTTACTATCATTAATTAATAGAATTCGTTGATCTTTTAACAAACTAAAATAATTATTTATATTCTTTTGAATAATAAAATTAAAAATAAAATAAATAATATTATATCCTTCCGCTTAGGGATGACATTGACAAAAGAAATAAATATTTATAGTAGCAACTAGTCTTTTAATTATGTTTATTTATTTTATTTTATGAGATGATATTGAAGCCGAATATAATGGAGGATAGAGGACATGTAATATAAGGCATTATTAAAAAAAATTAATTCAATTAAAATTTTATTTTAATTTAATCCACATTTTGGTCCCTTATAGAAATTAACTCAATCAAATTAATTCCCTATATATTTAACATTTGAGATGATATAAAAATTAACTTAATCAAACTAATCCCTTATGATATTTCATATTTTAGTTTGTTTAGAATAATTAACTCTTTCTTGCTAAAAGTCTTTGTAAATGATTGATTTCAATGCAATTTGTGAATTTATTCTTGAGCTTGACAATAATAGGTATGTAATAAATTACACATTATAAATTATGAGATAGAGTTTTTTATTTCTTTATATATCTTTTTGTTTTGTATTTTAAGTATTAATAGTTATCAAATATATATCTAAGATAATAATTTAAAATTCTAATTAATAAATTTATTTAAAAATTTTATAGAATTTTTAAAGATGTTTCTGAAGTGTTCAAGAAGTGTCTTTAGAGTTTCTTAGAGGTGCCCTAATATAATAGTGAGCGTAGTACAATAGTATAGTTATGAGCCTTAAGACATCTAGATAAAATCCAATCCCTGCTCTTATGCAACCACCAACATCGCTTAGCAATAAGAGCTAAATTGAAAGCATGGATATCTCGAAAACCAATTCTCCCCATTTTATTGGAAGCACAAAGCTTGTTCTAAGAACACCAATCAATTCTTTTTTCTTTACTTCTTTGACCCCACCAAAAATTGAAAACTGTGTTGTGGAAATTGGGCTTTTTCCACCAAAAGCAATTTGTGAATTACTGTACTTACTAACTACACTAAGTAAATTCCCAGGTAAGTGGAGGAGAGTCACCAAAATGTCTCACTTAAAATCCACTTGCCTAGACAGAATTTACCTTAGGAGTAATTAATTAGACAATAACACCAAAAATATTTTTGCCCAAACAATAGCTATTAAATAAAATAAAGACAAAAAAGCAATAAATAAAAGAGAATACCAAAAATTTAACGGGGTTCGGCCAATTTTGCCTACGTCCTCGGACACTACCAAATTTATATTTCACTAAAGAAATATACAAATTGAGAGAGGAGAGAAACTTGTCTAACTCACTTAAGAATTGGAAGACAAGTAGACAAGTTTTTGGAATGAATAAAACTTAAGAAGCTAAGCTCCTTTTATAGCCAAACAACTCCCTATTCCCTTCCCTTTCTTTCGATGTGGGATTTGCAAACCACCTAACCAATAATCTCCACCTTGGCGAAAATCCCACAAATGCAAGCTTCTGCTCTTTCTCTCACAAAGTTGTAATGTCTTCAAATGTGCTTGGCAATGCCAAGCTTCAATTTTTAACAATATTGATCAAGTCCAAACATTGACAGCTGTCACCACTTTTGTCAACATATCAGCAGGATTCTCAACAGTCTGAATCTTCTAGAGTTGAACCTGTCTTTCCTCCAGAATTTCTCTAACAAAATGAAATCGAACATCGATATGCTTCGTCCTTGCATGATAAACTTGGTTCTTTGCCAAGTGAATAGCACTTTGGCTATCGCAATGTAAAACAATGTTGTTTTGCCTAATTCCCAATTCGTCAAGCAATCCTTAAAGCCAAATTGCTTCCTTCACAGCCTCTATAACTGCCATATACTCTGCCTCTGTTGTAGACAAAGCCACTGTTGACTGTAAAGTAGACTTCCAACTAATTGGTGCTTTTGCAAGAGTAAACACATAACCCTAACTGGTGCTTTTGCAAGAGTAAACACATAACCAGTAGTTGATCGATGTTTATCCAAATCACTGGCAAAATCATAATCACAGTATCCGATTATGCGTTGACCACTATTCTTATTCTGCTCAAAAATCAATCTAACATCCACGGTGTTCAGAAGGTACCGCAGAATCCATTTCTCAACTTGCCAATGATCCTTGCCAGGATCATGCATGTATTTGCTCATAACTCCAACTGCCTGTGAAATGCCTGGTCTTGTACACACCATAGCATATATCAAGCTGCCTACAACATTTGTATAGGGAACTTTTGACATGTATTCTCATTCTGCATCATTTTTTGGCAACTAAGCTGTATTGAGTTTGAAATGAGGAGCAAGAGGTGTACTAATAGGCTTGATTTTGTCATCCATACAAAAACGCTTTAGTATCTTTCTCAGATATTGCTTCTTGCTTCTGAATTCAGACAATAGTCTCCCCAATTTCCATTATCTTCTGGTGTATCTTCCATCCGAGTAATCCTTTTTGTTTCGCCCAGATCTTTTTTCATTTCAAATTTCTTGATTCAACTGATTCTTCAAATCTCAATTTCTTGTATTCTATTGAAGCATTTTAGTCATATCATCAGACATACCAAAGTAGGAGTAAATTATGAAAGAGCATCTTGTAGCTTGCGCAAATACACACAATGCATCGTATTTGCTTCTGTGTACTTTTGCCTTTGAACATAAACTTATCAAATCGCTGTACCACTTTTGCCTCGGAGATTGCTTCAATGCCATAAAGCATTTTTCAAGTTTGGCATTACCATTATTTTCCTTTCCAAACAAAACACCTTGAATCCTTCTGGCTTGAGTCATATAGATTTCCTCTTCCAGATTCTCCATGTAAAATGCAGTTTTACATACCAAATTGAACTAGCTTTCAAATCAAACTGTCGCTACAAGGCTAACAAAATCCGAATGGAGGAATGTTTTCAAAACTGGAGAGAAAATACTTCATGTATAATCAATCCTCCGTCTGAGCGTAAGCCTTTAGCTTACCAAACCATATAGCCTTATAAGTGAAACACTGTCTCTGTCAGGAAATCCATTTCTTTTCTTTGCATATACCATTTGCGATTCCAAATTGCCCTTTCCCTTTGGTGGTCAACTAAGTTCCACGTCTGATCTTTATAAAGGGACTTCATTTCATCTTCCAGTTTAGCTTTTCTCCACTTTACTTCTTCTGAAACTTTTTGACAGCTTCATGAAAGTGGATGGCAATGCTATCATCTGCAATTGGAGATGCATCACCTATCCATAGCATCTAATATAGCGAGCAGGCCTTTCTTATAACTCTCGCCTATTTCAAGTGCAATTGACTCAAGTTGCATGTTAGCGTTTCTTGAGGACCTCTTCTTCATCTGTAATCTTCCTGTCTTACCTCTAGGGAAGAAGAAGTTTCTGCATGTTCTTGTACTTGCCGAATAGGGATTTTTCTATCAAATTACTCCACCTGTTTGAGAGTAATCCTCCACCGTTGTGGTGTTACCATCTGATTGTTCCTAACTTCACCTTTTTTTTAAGCAATGTAGATTCATCAAAAGTTGACATCTCTGCTAAAGATTATTTTCTTTGATTCTGTACACCATAGTCGATAGAACTTTTAAACCTGTGGCTTATCCCCATGAAAATGGCTTTCTTAGCTCTTGGTGGATCGAGCTTCGATTCCTTAACCATGATAATATGCAGTTGGATTACAAATACACGTAAGGAATCATAAATTCATTAGCAGGTTCTCCACAACCATACCTCTTATAGGTTGTTTGCCACCTAATAGCAGTTGTTATGGTAATCGATTAATGCAGATGGCACGATATTGAACAAAAGTCTCTTCAGCCCAATAATTTCTTGTCTAATCCAGGTTATGAACAAACATACACCATATTTCTTCCTAGCAACGTTCTGGTTCATTACGTTCTGCACCCCATTCTGCTGCGTGTGTATTTCTAACTGTGAAGGTTCGAACAATTGCCAATGGTCTTCCAGTCTTATTTTGTAATGATATATATAAATATTGATATACTACTATTTTTAATTGTTGTTTGTCCTGTTTACTTATTTGATTTTTCATTTGTTGTGTTGTTCTTTTATATATACTTTCCTTTTATTTTTTTTTAACATTGTATTTATAAATTATTTTCCTATATCCTTTTCAATATTTTTATTATTTAAATTGTTATAAAATCAGGACTATTCATTGCACCGATAATTTATCAAAAAACATTTTATGTTTTATTCTTCTCCATTGTCTGTTTCGAGACTATTTGATGCGGCCCTCAGGTTGTAGTTTTCTAGTCTAATTTTTTCCATTTAAGGAAAAACTTTTAAGCACTTCATTCTGTATGACTTTCAAAGTATACACCCCTAACCCTTTCGTCTTTATGATTCATTTTCCTTCTAGTAGAGAAATCATCACACAATCTACGGTTCATCATAATAGTGTTACCACTCAAAGAAAGCTGTGTAGGGGTCCCCAGTACATATCAGAGTGAAACATAGTCCAAAATACCTTGGTATTATGATTCCTTTAAGGTGCCATTTTAATTTGCACTCTGTGCTGCTTTCTCTTTGGGCAATGCTCACAGAAGGTTCAACTTTTGCGAGGTTTATGACCATTTTTCTTAATAATTTCCCTGATCTGACAATCTTCTAAGGATTTTTCACCTGCATGATCCCAAACGCCTATGCCACAATCTGGCAGTGTTTCCAACTCTTTGCATCACTAGAAACAAACTGCTGCTGTTTGATCCATAATTGTATACCGTTGATAGTTTATACAAATTATTTCCTTCTGTGATGCCGAACTCCTTTCATCACCACAAGTGTTCACGCAGAGATGACTTTCATCACTCCATCTTTCGCCCAATCTACAGTAGAGCTTCCTTTGAATTCTAGCGGCATAGTCCCACTGAAATGAGATTCTATTGCAAACTTGGTAGCTTATCGAACACAGTCAGGATCCTGATGCACCCATATCATGACTTCTTCAAAAGCGGGAATCTGACCACCAATTCCCTTCTGTGAAGCAAGGATCATTATTTGCAGTATAGCAACTTCATTTTCTCAAAATAAGTTCTTACCAATGTCAAAAAACCTAGTCTCGATGGGACTCATTTATTGATGACTGCAGCAGAGATCTTAGCAGCCCAAATTCAGCTACCATCCAACTGTCAAAATTTGCTGTATGGAATTGCTATAGAATGCCATGATAACTAATGAGAAGTCTAGTTTTCATCATTCACAACGTCAGCTATGTTTGAAATTAATAAACAGCTTATGCCTTTGTGTCTTTTAGTCTCTCCTTTGTCATCTTTCTTCCAGTTGACCTTTCTCATCGACCAGAGAAGGCGACACTCATCATTTTTCAAACTTCTGGATATGCGGTTTGAACGGAGATCTACTTTTCTCTTTCCCCGGCTTTCTTTTTGGCTTCTAATCTTGGTGAACGGCCTCCAACTACCAGAGCTTTCTACGTTCTAGTTGCCTTTTCCTTCTTTTCTATTTAACTTTCTCAGTTTCTTATGACTGTAAATAGGATTCAGCACAAGACTTCAACTGAATAGAGTCACAGTTCATGGCTGTAAAGATCAGCACAAACTTCACTGAAAGTCACATCTTTATTCCCATAAATTAGAGTCGTTGTAAGATGCTCAAATTCATCAGCAAGAGATGCTAGCAACAACACTGCCAAATCTTCGTCTCCAAATATCACATCCAAATTAAACAAATCACTCACCAATTGATTAAATTTTGTGATGTGTTCATTCATAGTGGTACCAGGAACATAATCAAAGCGATACAATTTCTTCTTCATGAAGAGTTTATACTGATTGTTTTTCTTCAAAAATTTCTCCTCCAATGCCTTCCACAATTTGTTTGCAGAAGTTTCTTTTGAGAAAGCATATTTTTGCTCTATAGAAAGACACGACCGAATTGTACCACATGCCAAACGATTGATGGTCTTCCATTCACTCTCCTCCATCTCGTTTAGTTTCTCTTTTTCAATAGCAACATCTAGACCTTGCTGAAAGAGAGCGTCTAGAACTTCACTTTGCCATATGCCGAAATGACCGGTGCCATCGAAAATCTCCACTGTAAATCTTGCATTTGATACAACATTTCTTACGAAGGTTGATGCTGTAGCAGGTGTGGTATTTCTTTCCATCTGCCATTTCTGCTTTAAATATTTAATAGCTATAAAATCAATTTTCAAAAAGCGGAACACAACCAAGGAACCTTTTTTATGTGGGAGATCAGACTACGCTGCAACCACAGTGAATACTTAGTAACCTTGGCTCTGATACCAATTGTTGTGGAAATTGGGCTTTTCCACCAAAAGCAATTTGTGAATTACTGTGAATACTGTTACTTAACTTAAACTACCAACTAAGTAAATTCCCAGGGTAAGTGGAAGGAGTCACAAATGAGGTCTCACTTAAAAATCCACGTTGCTAGACAGAATTTACCTAGAAACAGAATTTACCTAGACATGCAATTAATCATACAATAACCACCAAAATATTTTTGCCCAACAATAGCTATTAAATAAATAAAGACAAAGCAATAAATAAGAGAGAATATCAGAATTTTAACGAGGTTCGGCCAATTTTGCCTACGTCTTCGGACACTACAAAATTTATATTTCATTAAAGAAATATACAAATTGAGAGAGAAAAGAAACTTGTCTAACCCACTAGGTATTGGAAGACAAATTGAGATGATTAAAATGAAGAAACTATGCTCCTTTTTATAGCCACAAAGAGCCCCTCTCCCTTCCTAAAATCCTGATGTGGGATATTTGCCACATAACCAACATATGTGTTAATTAAAATGAGTTTAGTATGCAAATGGTGTATTTTAATTTTTAGGGATAATTATATCTTTAGTTTCTCAACTTTTTATTTTTTTTCTATTTTGGTGGTTCAATGAAAAACAGTAATGATTGAATATTTAAATTTTTTAAAATTTCTATTTTGGTGTCTCTGAGTGATATGGCTTGCTGAAATTATGATTGTGCATGTTGGGATCCACTTTCTATTATGTGGCAGCTGAGTTGGCAAAAAAATCATGTAATCTTGCCAAATAAGCCCGTATTGATGTGAAAGAATTGAGAAATTACACTTTTTAACCTCCATTTAATGTTCTTCATCTCCTTCCCTTCATAACTGTAACACCCGCCGCCCAGCCCCAAGAGACCCGACGGCGAATGCCACATTCGGTGCCGGAAACACCGTCCTAACATAACATATAAATCATAAAACATAATCCTGCAAAATTTTTTTCAACCACCATGCCACTTGGGTCAATCTCCTAAAAAATAAGACTATCGTCAACAAGAAAAATAAGTAAGAAATTACTGGAGCTCGCCCATAAATATTGACACCATGTAGTTCCCCTTCTCTTTCAGCTTCTGAAATCAAGCTTAAAAAGACTTCAGCACAAAACAAAAATAGATAAGGAGATAAAGGGTCTCCCTGGAGGAGGCCAGGATGTGGAACAAAAAAATCCCTAGGGTCACCATTGATAATTAAAGAATGTGAAACTGTAGAGATACAACTCATTATTAACTCAATCTATTTTAAATTAAAACTCATTTGGAGCATCACTTTCTTACAAAAATTCCGCTTAATCCTATCATAAGCCTTACTCATATCCAATGTAAGAGCGAACTAACCTTAACTTAAGATTTATTTTTCATATGATAAAAACTTTCAAAAGCAATAAGTGTACTATCAGGTAATAAAAGTTGTAGCTTATTTATTGCAGACTTTGTAAAAAATTTAAAAATTACATTGCAGGCTAAAAGGTCTAAATTCTCTTATAGACTCAATGTTCTTATTTTATGTATAAGAGCAATAAAGGTTTTATTGACAGACGCAGGAGATTCATTATTATTGAGAATACCTAGAACTTTGTTTTCTGCGTCATGACCAATAATAGTCCAAAAGGATTGAAAAAAAAGGGGAGACATACCATCAGAACTAAGGGATTTAGAAGAATGCATTTGTTTAACTGCATACCTAATTTCCTCTTTAGTGAAGGATTCTAGAAGTTGCAAGTTTGTTTCTTTTGAGACACTTCTTTCAAGTGTGCTTAGGATATCGAAATATTATGATGATTCAGAAGAAGAAAATAGCTGAATAAAATAATTCGTCATAACCCGAGCTTCTTCTTGTGATCTTAGTTTAAATAGAATATTATTGACATGGCCAAAGGTTATCCTTTCCTAAATTTTCAATCCTTTTCACATTTCAACAGTTTCTCCTCTGAAGAAATACCTGGATCATAACCAGTATGTTCCTAAGAATTTTTAATCATTGTATGATAGGAATCATCTCTGAGCCATATGTGTTCAAAGTGAAACAGTCTTCTTCTTCATCTTCGATTATGATTAAGGGAACCAAAAAATTTTAGAGGGCAATGATCTTAACCATGCCGAATAAGATGATAAATTTTATAATTAGGAAATAATGAAGACCATTCAATCATTCCCACAAATTTGTCAAGTCGCTCCCAGTACTCTACGTATAATTGACCCATTACTCCACGTATAATTGAAGCCACTGTAACCCAAGTTTACTAATATACACTTGTTTAATACAACATGAAATTCATCAAGTCGATTTTGATTTTTAGAATGATCCCTTTTTTTTCAAAACGATAAAGGGTTTCATTAAAATTTCCTCCGACAATCTGAAGTAGATTAGACTTAGAAGATAAATAATCCAATAGAGACCATGATAAATATTTTGAATTATCTTTAGTCACCCATAAACACCTATAAAACGCCATTTATGATCTACGATCACATCAATATGGTGAGCAGAGAACAAAAGCAGGCGAATATCAATCGAAAAGTGTCACATCAGGCTCAAACCTCCCCTTTTACCCAGAGCTCGATCATAGTCAACATCAATACCATTAGGGAATCCTCATTTCTCTCTAATATGAACCATTTTATGAGACAATAATTTCATTTCCATTAAAAAAATAAAATTGGGATCTTCAAGCTTTAAAAGCTTTTTAAGAGATCAAATTGTATCGCAGTATCTAAGCCCTTATGGTTCCAACTTAAAGCACTCATTGTAATTTTGGTAGGACTGTATATCAGTCTCTGCCTAATCAATGGAACCCTAACTTCAATGAACATAGCCTAACCATCATGAAGACGAAAATCCTAAATTCTCACAAGGAGAGGACTCTATTGAATTTGAGTTGCAGTAAAATAAAGGGTTTTTTTTTCTTGGGATTGTTGGAAAGCAAGTTTGCAAGAAAGATAAATGACAATTGTATCAAAAGATAATTGAAATTGAGTCTTTGTTTGTTTGTTGTTGTGGAGGTTGTCGTGAGTTGTTGGGTCTATCTATATTTGCTCTTTGCTTTTTATAGTTTGCCTTAATTAATTTAAGTAATTTAGATTTGAATATATTCATTGATTCGGTAATTTACCTTAGGCCTTTTATTAATGGTCATTATATATAAGGAAATATTTAGTAATATTAATTGTTTTAATAGTTGTTAGTTATTAGCTATTAGTTTTTAATTGGTAGTTGTTTACATAATGGTTTAAATTAGAAGTGTTCGGTAAAATAATTATTTAATTAATTGTTTAACTTAAAATGATAAAAAATGACATTAACCGTTAAATTAGCTAAATTTAAGAAAAAAAAATGGTATGATTGATAGAAGAATTTAATTAATTTTTGTGAAATGTTGAACAATCGTTTCAAGTTTCATAAAAGAACTCATTCAACCACTAAAAGTTATTAGAAAGGCTTTATGGTATCGAATGGTAATAATTAATATAAATAAAGTTTTGACTTAGTTAAAATGTTAAAAGTCAGTTCAAAAGATATTGCCTATCATAAATTAAAACAGCTAATCTTAATTAAATTAATTAATTTAGTCATAAGGATAAAAAAATTATAAAATAGTGTAAACAAACCCCTTAATTTCTATATATATATATATAGACACACACACACACACACACACACACACACAAGTATGAAGTGGTACAACTAATATTGATGTACTACAGAAGGTGAATTGCTTTAAGCCTGATGGCTGTCCATCACAAAGCCTGCAATCGAAGTGCCAAAACGCATTTTTTCTTATAATTTCTGCAATTTTACAATTATATTAATATTAATTAATACTATTGTAACAACAACCAACAAATATCAGAGGCGCACTGCACAAAACTATGGATATATGTACACGTGGCAACATGCAAAAATGTCATCACGAAAAACAGGGTAAGTGGAGACAGTAAACTTTGTCAGAACTGAGGGAAACGCCAAAAGAGGTTAGAAGGGTTAGATTAAAGATTCCCCTGTTTGTGTGACTGTGAGTATGAGGGTGGAGAGTCACGAGGAGGTGACCCACAGATTTGAACAGTCATAATATAGTTGTTTACTATTTTTCTGATTTGTGTTCAAAGCCCTTTTTGCATGAGAAACGCTTTTGCAGCTTAGCTTCACAAACTGCCAAGCAACCCTAGATTCTGGTTCCCCATCCCATCATCATTTCTCTGTTCTTTGCTATTATTATTATTGTTTAATTAATTAATTAATTGAACTTCGAGGAATTGAATTGGACCTCCACTCATAAAATTGAATTCGAGAATATAATATTAAATTAGGTCATTTTCTGTAATCAAGATCTAAATGGAATAATTATCTGTTTAATAAATGAACTATTGGTTGTATAAATAACTTTTTTAATATTTTTTTAAAAATTGGAGATATGAAATTATAATTTTTAAATATTTAAATAAAAAATTAAATCTAATCCAACTAAATTATCGGCTACCAAATGCAATTAATGATTCTTTGGAAATATTATTTAATTATTATTGTCGCCAAGGCAACTTTCCAGAATAGATGAAGACTCATATCATTGGCTATGATAAGTCAAAAGAATGTATATACCTAGAAATTTAAATAAAAAATTAAATCAAACCAAATCAAATCAATTTACAAAAAGTGATCGTACAAATATAGGTACATATATTTAACTATCGTCGCAAAGGCGGCTTTTAAAGTACTTGAAGACTTTTTCATTCACTATAATAAAGTAAAAAACAAAGATGACATTGTTTATGGATAAAATATATAAATTTACTCGTATATTTTATTATTTTAATTTTTTGACATTTTTAATTTTAAAAAAATATACTTTTAATAAATTTTAATAATATTATATATTTTTTATATTAATAATTATAATATTTTTATTTTATGTGTAAAATTTTGATATGATATGTTATTAGCTTAACTTTGGAAAGATAACATTCACTTTTTTTTTAGCTATTTAATATATAATAAATGTTTAACCGATTATATTTCACAAGTTGAATTATTCAGTAAAATGATTTTAAAAGTTAAAATGTTTAATAATATGATTTTTAAATTAAAGTTTTCAGTAAATTAAAATAAAAATTGAAGGTAACACAATATTAAAGTAACAAAATAAAAATAATAAAATCTGATATAATTTATTTTCTTATATTTTTTAAAATGGTAGAGAGTGAGCGATATCAAAGGAACCTATTATATTATATAACTTATAATAATAATATTCTGAATTAAGTTCAATGAGTAGAAAATTTATAAAATATTAATTGTATAACTTATAATTATAATATATTTTTTATCTTACTATTGTTAATAATAAATTTGTTTATATTATTATGAGTTTAACAGTTTAAAATTCACAGAATATATATAAAATTACACTATGGTGAATCTTTTAGAAGTATTTTGTCTTATTATGCTTAATGATAAGCTGCCTTCTAATAATATGAGTTTACAAGTGATAATTATATTTACTATGTTTCGTACGTTTCGGACGTAGCATGTCCCATAAGATCTCTTCTATTATGAGCTTACCTATGGACTAATAATTGAATTATTTAATTTTATTTATTTATTTATTTTTTAATCAAGTTTCTATTGATTAATATTCCGTGATTACAATTATATATTTTCATCTTTTTTGATAAAGAAATTAATTTATTAAAAATATGGAAAATTTCAATACCCGAATATATTGATAAGTTTACCTTGATTCTTGATGCAATTAGAGGAATGTAATCTCACAATCTCTCTAATCAAAAGTACACGCCAAAGCATGAACAAGCTGTATCTTTTTCGTACGTTGGATAGCATTGTCCCATAAGATCTTTCTATTATAGCTTACCTATGACTAATAAATTGAATTATTTAATTTTATTTATTTATTTATTTTTTAATCAAGTTTCTATTGATTAATATTCCGTGTTACAATTATATATTTTCATCTTTTTTAAGATAAAGAAATTAATTTTATTAAAAATATGGAAAAAATTTCAATACCCGAATTATTGATAAGTTTACCCTGATTCTTATGCAATTAGAGAATTGTTAATCTCACAATCTCACAATCTCTCTAATCAAAAGTACACGCCAAAGCATGAACAAGCTGTATCTTTGTTAATTCATTGAATGATTTGTTTAACAACATGACAAAGCTATTCATACTAAAATCTAAAAACCTGATCCTTAAAGGATTTAGAATAACTAATCCAACTAATGATAAGGATAAGGATTAACTAATCTAAACCAACTAAGGATAAAGACTAATTAATCCAATTCAACTAAGGATAAGGAATAACTAATCCAAATAAACTAAGGATAAGGAATAATTAATCCAAACCAACTAAGGATAATGATAATTAATCCAAATCAATTAAGTATAAGGAATAATTAATCCAAACCAACTAAGAATAAGGAATAAATAATCCAAACCAACAATGGATAAGGAATAATTAATCCAAACCAATTAAGGATAAGGAATAATTAATCCAAACCAACTAAGGATAAAAATAAAAGGGTGGCCCAATTTATTGGTGCTACTTGCTGCAAGTTTAGTGTTCTTTTCACTCCAAGGTCAGGCCCTAACACGGGTAGGGCATGCTACATAGCACAGACGTGCTAAACTAGTATGGCCAGGTCGTGCTTTCTAGCACGAGCGTGCTACAAGCTACAAATTCAATTTTGCATGACTCCTTGCAACTTGTCTTTGGGTAGTCCCACATACGCTTCAAGTAATGTAAAAAGCTTAGGTATGCCTTTAAGTTCCACACAGCACTTATTGAAAGCAAGGTTATGGAGCTCTTGTGTAACTTATTCTTGAACGTATAAGGACATGGCTGCCCTATATCTCTTTGCACGACTTCTTGTAATTGGCCCACTAGGAAGTATCAATGGGTTTCCTTTATTGTGCTCCTTGCTCTGTTGAGCTCCATGGATGAGTGATGGCTGATCCATATCAAGAGGTACAATATAAGAGTTTTTTTCCTTGAAGAATCTCTAATGGAGTTTTAAAATTTAAAGTACGGAATCTTAATTAAAAGTTGAGGTACCTTTTTGTTTGCTAGAATCTGACCACTTCTCCTTGGAATCCATGCCTTTTCATATGCTTTTCTTCTCCTTTTTAGACCATATTGAACTCCATTGGTTGCTAGAACTTGAATATGCCTTTCCATGCCTTTTCCTGTACTCTTCTTCTCCTTTTCAGACCATATTGAACTTCATTGGTTGCTAGAACTTGAATATGCCTTTCCAACTCCTTTGTCTCCATTGGATTGCTTCTAGGTAACTCATTAGGAACGACATCAGAAAATTCCTGCAACACAGAAATAAACACGGAAGGCAAAACTATTAAGGTTAATGTCAGCATTAGAAAATAAAACCTCCTTGAACCTAAGAAGCAACACGGGCTGCCTCAAGGCGATAGCACTCTTAACCTCTCCAGCTCGCATAGAAATGTTTGTTTCTTTCTTCCTCTTTCGGTGTTTCACTCGCCAACAGGTCATTATTTTGTTTTGTTTGTTCTGTTGGCCTCTTCTCCTCTTTTTCTTCACTCCTTTTACCTTTGGTTCCTCTTGAACTGCGAAGCCTCACTCCCATTTCTCTCAAAGTTGAGGCCACTTTCTCAGGTACTTCTTTGGTTCATCATATACTTTCAAATTCTGCAAAAGGGATCAACAAAACACCACTTGAAAAAGATGGTTTAGGGATCATTCGATGGTCATCATTGATGGTCAAACAAACTTCTTTGCACAAAGGTACAAATATAGGTTGAATTTGTTTTTCCTTTTCTTCTCCCTCTTTCTTTTTATTTGCACTCGGTATATTTTCACTCATTTTATTTTTACACCATTTTTCTTTATTGGTAGCCTCAAAACTCATCTTTTGCTTTCTATATTGGCCTTCATACACTTCTTTTGAGGAAAATTATCTTAGATTGGTTATCCACTCGTCCTTTGTGAATGAATATCTATCTATATTCTTCCTTCCTTGCACCCTTCGTAACTTATTGTTCAAATCCCTAAAGTAATGAGTAGGGATAAATTTTTGGTGCATCAACTCCTTCATGATCTCCCATCAAAGTCGCATTGCCTTTCTTTTTTTTTCTTTTTCTGTTTAATAGCAATTGTTCCCACCAAAACATAGCATAACCCTTGAACTCAATAGCTGCAAGGTGAGATTTCTTCTCTTCAGAATAGTTATAACATTCAAAGATTTGTTCTACCTTTCTTTCCCATTCAAGGTATTCTTCAGCGTTGTTGTTACCTTAAAATTCTGGAATCTTCATCTTGATGGATTCGAAGTGCCTATCAACCTTACCAACATCAGTGTTTTTAGCCTCCTCTTCATCATGGGCTTGAAATCTAGGAGTACGTGGATGAACTCTTGTTGCATTAGAGCTTCGGGCTGCTTTTATTTCTTGGAACTCCTCTCTCATGTCTTGAAATAGATTGTTGAAGTTTCTAAACTGTCCTTGGATTGATTCCATTAAAAGTTTCAATCGGGGATCCTCTATTTGACTCTCATCCCCACTATTATCTCTACTCATTGTTAAGAAAGAAACAGAAAAACAAGAATAGATTTGAGTTAATAATAAACACTCCCTCACGTGTTTACACTCTTTAATCACTCATTGCAATTCCTCTAATTGTACTTCAGAATCTTAGGTCAACCAATAAACTCAAAAGCACGTTTAGAAACAAGGAATAAAATTTAACAATAAAAGTAAGCACAAATTCTAGAAAGAAGACTCAAAACGTAATGGATAGCAGCACAAGAACAATACAATGTACTATTTAATTATCAATTAGAGTGTAGTAAACAAGCAAACACACCCTAACAATATATAGAAGCAAAAGAAAAGCTCAAAACAAGAATAAAGAAAGTAGAATTTAAAAGATAATTTCTAGATATAATGTATGAATTTAGTTTACTAAATTTAGTTTACTACAAAGCAAACCAAATATGGACCTAGTTAATTCTACCCCAAACAAAGCAAGTAATCAAAGAAAATCAAAAAATTCAAAATTTTTTTTTATAAGGTCAGAACCGAGCACGGGCGTGCTAGATGGAAGCACGGGCATGCGTGTATACTTGGTCCGACAATTGAGAGTCAGAGCCTAGTACGGGTGTGCTTGTTGTGAAGCACGGGCGTGCTGACTTGTATTCTCCCTTATCCTTTCAATATAACCCAATTTAGTTAGGATTAGATTTTGACAAGGGAATAGATTTTGACAAGGGATTATAGGGATAAACTAATCTCCAAAAGATATGGACAAATAATTCTTGTTACCTTATCCACAAAGTTAAGTTAAGATTAATTTTTTATCAATTATAGATGGATAAGCTGAATCTCCCAAAAAATAAGGTCCAAAATCTAAGAAAGTTGGAACAAAAATCGCCTATGAATTAGGAAAACATCTATGAATTAGAAACAAATCGCACACACACAACCAGCTTCAATGGTGGACAAATTTTTCTTACTCTTTTTTTTTTTTTTTTTTTTTTTTTTTTTTTTTTTTTTTTTTTTTTTTTTTTTTACATATCTAATTTATCCCATGTACCCGATTCCTAATTTGTTATATCTCGAAATAGGATAAACTGTATGACTGTAATTCCATTTTTCAAATCCTGACATTTTGAGACGGCATTGAGAATAATGTAATTCCCGTTTTGATCCGTCACATACTCACCCCCTAAAAGTTCTAACTGAAACATGCAAACAGCCTTTTTTTTTAGAAGTAAATACTAAATATGTATTATCATGTAAAACAATTGACAAATTAAATTTACGTATAGGGAAGATTTGCAGGAGATTTCCTTTCCTTAGATTGCTAATGTTCTTTGAGCTGTTTTTTGGGGCTCCCTCCCTCCCTTTATAAAAAAAATATATATATATATTTAACTTTTTTTTGTCTTATAATTTTTGAATGACTAACCCTTTGTTTGGAAAAAGAGGAAGGAAATATTAAAGGAAGAAAATAACAAAGAAAAATAGTGAGGAATTGTCAACTTTCTTTCTATAATTATTTTTCTATCTTTGAGTAGTTGTGTTTTAATATAATGAGGCGAAGAAAGTAAATTTATTTTCCTTTGTTTGGAAAGTGTCAAATTTTTTAAAAAAGAAAATATTGTTATTAAAAATTGACAATTATGTCCTCACTTAAATACTTAAGTATTTAAGATATTCTCAAAGTTTATTAATTAATTTGTGGTATTTGGGTAATTTAATAAAGATGAGTGAACTTCACACTTTTCTCTCAAAATTGAAGAGATTCAAAATATGTGGACCTAGGTGGAAAATAAGTGAAATATTACTTCCCTCAATATTTTTCTCCACTTTTCCAAATAACGGAAAATATATTTTCCTAGATATTTTTCGTAGTTATTTTCATTCCTTCAAAAAAAAAAAAAAAATCTCATTCAAAGAAAGGGTAAATGCATAAATTCACTCGCACGCTATACATCAAAAAAATTGCGGCACCCTCAACTTTACTTTGATCTATTGAACACATCAACTCATCATATTATGTCTATTAAACACTTCAACTTGAAAAATTTATTAATTATTCCAACTTATAAAATTAGATCGATTAAGAACTTATTGGATAATTGAAATTGTAAATCGGTGTTCCAAAAGCTACTGTAACACATATTAAATCAACATTTTATATATAAAAATAAAAAATATTTAAAAAACAACTATTGTTGCTATAGTAGAAATGTCAATATCACAGATTTTTTTTATGTAAAAGTAGAGAATTAATACTATACAATTAAAACTGTGGAGCCAGTGTTAGAGAAGAAAAAAATTTTCAAAATTAAAAGAGCACAATAAAAATAAAATTTTTGGACTATGGGTGTGAAACAACCCGAATTTTTATTTTCAAAACATTTTCTAATTAAATTTAATGAACCGACAGCCTGGAAATTCATATTAATATTTTAGTGCGAACACTATGACAAACCGAACCGGAAACCGATTAAAAAAGCCGTAAACCAATTGGAAATCAAACATTTGGGCCGAACTGAACCGAATCGAACCGGTTCGACCCAAACCATCTAGAAAATTCTCTTTTTCTTTTTATCTCCAACGCTAAACTCACCCCCCTCCCTCACCAGCTCACCTCCACTCCATCGGCACTGCCACCACCGCGCCACCTCCTCCTCTTCTTCTTCCTTTCTTTTCTTTTGTTCCTTTCCTTTCTTTCTTTCTTCCTTTCCTCTTCATTGCGCCTGCGTTTTTGGCGAGACAGCAGCAGATTGCGCGACACCTCTAGTCGATCGGGCCTCCTCGCGCGCCACCTCGCTGCAGCTTGACGTCGCAGCAGCTCTGCCAGTAGCTCCGCCCTCTGTTACGCCAGTTGCAGCTGCACACAGTTCCAGCGCAACACCAGACCGCGCCACCGCTTGCTCCACCACCAGATCGCGCCATCGCCTAGCCCTGCCGCCACTCCAGCGTGCCTCCGACCACCAGGAACGAGCCTGTCCAGCTTCTTCGCGTCATCTCCGCCTGCCTTTGCCATTGTCAGTCGGACCCGGCCACTTCCGGCGCGCGTAGCTCCGATCCAGCGCGAGCAAACTCCCGATCTAGCAACAAATTCGAGAAAAGATTATATTTTGGGGTAACAAAATTAATTTTAATAATTTTAGTTACTTGAATTAATTTTATTATTGTAGTTAATTAATTTAGTTAATTTAATTTAGTTATAATATTTAAATTTTATTATTATTGTAGTTAATTAATTTAGTTAATTTAATTTAGTAATTGTGAGTAGTTAAATTAAGTTAATTTAATTTTCAGTATTGATTTATAATATAAATGTCGATTCACTTAAAATCCTTTGATTAATTTATTGAGGAATTTTGATGATAATATCATGAATGGAATGAAATGAAGAATTGAGAAATTAAAGGTAATGTTGATGTTGATATTGGGATGGAGGATGAGAAAATTGAATTGATTAATTGCCCGATGGATGGGCTGTGTGGTTTGGATTTATTAGATAAATTGTTGATATTTTAACAGGTGGTTGATATTTTAACAGGTGGATAGTCCAATTTTTAGGGGAGATGTTGCCGAAATTTCGGTAGAAAATAAATAAAATAGAGTTAGATAGAGAAATAGAAATTTAGATATAAAATAAAATTCTTAGAGTGGTCAAGAAATACTTTGTCTAATAGAATTAATTTTGTGTCATTCCTACCTTGCTTAGATCGCCCGGGTCCATCTAGTGCTCCTCCAGGACAGAATCAAAGCTAGAACTTCGCTCTCCACCACTGTCAGTAATAATAAATAATGCATGTCAACACTGCATTTGCATAACATTACATTTTTATATTTACATAATTGTATTTTCTCATTATATTATGTTATGATCACATATAATATATACTTATGCATTATTGTGGCATTTGGATAAATTGATGTATTTTGCATAAATGAATTGTTTGGATTATTTGTGCTGTGTTATACTGTGCTCTGTTTGTGTGGGTATGGGATGAAGTGGGTCACCATGGGTTTGTGAGGGACGGTCGATTAAATACTGGATCTTGATGAAACTGATGGAAATGGGACCATCGGCCGGGTTAATGGGGAGATCGGGTCCCTGTGTGCAAATCCTGATGAATTGATGAAATGATGTTGATTGATATGGGAAAAGAAAAAGAGAGAATGTAAATAAAAAATATTGAGAGACTGGTCAACGTGAGGATCTAGACCGGTCGGGCCAGATATGGGGGATTGCTCCAACGGGTGCACATGACTTTGAGAGGATGGGCTGTTTGAGAGACGGGCTCGTCGAGGGGTATTAAGGTGGACACCATCTGACTAATTTCCACGTGATGTGATTATTTGAAGGTACTAATTTCCACGTGATGTGATTATTTGAAGGTGATATTGTTTGTGGGTGCTGATGTAATGTCATATGATTGACTGTTGTGTGTTCATTCAGTATATTATGGTGCATTTTGCTTGACTGTATGTGGTGTGTATTATTTATTATTATTCACTGAGTTGCAAAACTCACCCCTCCCCAACAAACCTTCCAGGTACTAGGAAGCAGCTGATTCGGCTGAAGCTCTGCAATCTTCTCTGCAGAGTTACAAATGTAAACTTTATATTCATGTTATTTAATTTTGGATGTATAAATTATTCTGTTATCAGATTATTTTTGGACTCCGCAGTTATAGATATAGTATCTATATTGGAGATACATAAAATTGATGGTAGATCAACTTACATATAATATACAATACTCTCAAATGTATATTAATAATAGCTTGCAGTATTATATGTAACGAATACAACACCATAACGTAGAGATATAAAATTTATTGCGCAGTTATAGGGTTGTGTATTAATATTGGACTTATTGTTAGCACTACACTATAAATTAAATGTTATGTAATTAGCTGCAGGTGAACCAGTAAACCCATAACGTGATTATAATTTATTGTGAATAGGCCCTGGTTATACATTATGTGTTATTTGAGTTTGGGCCAGATGTTTGAATATGGGTTTACTGTTTTGATGAAATTGGAAAAGATAGGTAGACGTATTGGATAATTTAGGCTTACTACGGGCCTCGGGGGCCTTAAGCTTACCTGGGCCCTAGTGCCGGTCCGGCCCATGGAAACGGGTCGTGACAGGGTGGGTACAACCTCTAGCCTCTTCCCTCTCCACTAAATTTGTTCTCTCATACATGGTATGCTCTTAAAGTACATGATAACTCATCAATTTGTCACTTATCATTGGCCACGATAACTAGGAGGGGGTCTCATTAATATTATCGATGATTAAAAAGTTATTAAATAAGATGATAATATACATTTCAATTCTGCATTGGCTTAATATATAAATTTGACCCTGAACTTTAATTAATTCTTCTTGGCCACTTCAATTTTCAGGGGGTTCAATTATGACCATGTATTTTCACATTTCAATAATAATTATAGCCCTCGTCAAAATGAAATATGATAGTGCAAGGTCATTGATTGAATCGCACAAAATTATTTCATTTTGATAAGGAACATAGTTATTACTGAAATGTGAAAATGTAGAGTCATGATTGAACCCCCGTAAAATTTAAGAGGCCATAAGGATAATGGCAAAAAATATGGAATCAAATTTATATTTTAAGTCATTCTATATTTAATCCATAAATAAATATACAATGTCTGGTAAAACAAAGAAGAAAAAATAAACTTAATTTTAGCATTGACCCATAATTTAGCTTACAGAATAATAGCTATAAATTCAATCTTGACCTATAATTTTACCATATAGAATAATCTTCATAATCTTCTTGTATCTTATCATGCCCCCTCAAGTTGGGGAAGGAATGAAAATGAAATCCGAACTTGCTTTGAAAAAGGAGGAATGGAGCTCGTGGTAAAGGTTTTGTGAATAAATCAACTAGGGGTGAGCATTTGATTTGGCCAATTCGGCCAAGTTGATTAATTCCACTAATTCAGCCAGTTTGATTTGATGAAACAAGAATCAGTTAATCATCCAGTGAAAGAAAATCTAATTTTCAGTGGTCGGTTAAAATTACCTAACCGAATTATTCCAATTAACCAACCTTCAAAACTACATTATTTTGATTAAGCATAATAATAAAAATTTCAGCTAACTTCTATTTCGGTTGAAGTCAGTTAATTATTAATTTCAATTAAATTCAATCTATTAATTAGATTTTCAATTTCTTTAACTTTGACGCAGTTAATAATCAAAATTATGATTTAAATAAGTTCGATTAATAGCTAAAACCTTAAAAGAGATAGAGGGACCAACAATAGACCAGAATTTTTGAAAAAAAGAAAAGGGACATGCCGTCTAGACTAGGAGCTTTGGAAGGGTGCATTTGTTTGAGAGCAACAAGTACCTCCTCTTGTGTGTATGCTCTGCAACGTTAAGCATTTTGATCCTAGGTGACCTTCCCCTCCACAGATTCCAAAACATCCTCATAAGCTGATGGGCTGGAAGACGAAAAGAGATTCTTAAAGTACTGGGTAAAGATTTCAGCCATGTCCTCCTCCTTCAAATAGCTTTTGCCTGAATCATCTAGAATGTGAGAAATGTAGTTTTTTTTTCTCCATCCATTCGCCTTTTGGTGAAAAAAACCCAGTATTTCTATCCCCCCTCCCAAAGCTAATCTACCTTAGACCGCTGTTTTCATAAAATTTACTCTCTCTCCAACAGTTCATTAAGTCAAAATTCTACCCTTTTTTGTTACGCTATAATTTCCTCCAACTACCTCTGAGATTGAAGTATTTGGAGAGTCTCCTGGAAACTAGATATTCCTCTCGTCATATGGCCAACATGGCCCCTTTCCCATTTTTTGAGACTAGTTTTGCATCTCTCAAATCAGTGCTCAATTGTTTCTTCTGCATTGGCCTATCTTCCCCAAACCAAGCTTCACTAACTGCAACTCGATGACTCTTCCTTTAACCACATAAGCTCAAAACAAAATGGCCTCTTCTTCTTCTTAGATTGCTTCTGCCGCTCACACGATAAAAAAATTAGGCAATGATCGAAATCTTTTCATAGTAAATGTGTAACCGAATACTCAGGGAACTTTGAAACCTAATCATTCGAAGCAACAAACCTGTCTAGCCGCTCTTTAATATTGCGCTCCCCACTTTGTCAATTTGACCATATGAAAGAATAACCTATATGACCCAAGTCCAACAGACCACAAAAATGCAATGTAGCATGGAAATCATCTAACTTCCTTTGAACCTTGATTGTGCCACCTATTTTTTCATGGTGGTAGAGAACTTCATTGAAATCTCCACCACAAAGCCATGGCAAATCCGATGCCCCTTTTAAATCTCATAATAACTCCCATGAACGCCCCTTTTGGTTATCTTTCGAATAACTGTAGAAATCGGTAAAGCACCAAGAATTATCAATAATGGCATCAATGTGATGCTAGAAAGCAAAAAGAATATGAATTGCAGCATTAGTAGACCATAATAGCAAGAGACCTCCCTTCCTACAAACAGACTAATCTCAAGGAACAACATTGCAGTAATCCTTGTCTCCATCAGAAATACCATATTAGGAACTTGCAACTTCAGAAGTTGCTTTAGCCGCCAAATTGTAGAGGCCTTTTGTCATGCCCCGACTCTAATCACCAAAAGAATTGTCCGTTTTGGTGTAGTCCATGGACGCCCTACACCTCGGTGTAGTCCCCGCATGCCCTACCCGCACGGTTTTGTCCCGCAGGTGAAATAGAAAACTTCCCAGGAGGTCACCCATCCTGAGATTTCCGTTAAGCGAGCACGCTTAACCCTGGAGTTCTTCCAACTCTCCAGCCATTCCATCAAAAGGCCGTTTTTAAGCGAGCACGCGTTTAACCCTGGAGTTCTTCCAACTCTCCAGCCATTCATCAAAAGGCGCCTCTAATGATTAGTTTTCCCCTTTTCCCATTCCATCAAAAGGCGCCTCTAATGATTAGTTTTCCCCTTTTCGATATATGATTCGATTCATTCCTGTGTCCCGCATTCCACTACCTAGCTAGTCTGCCATCCTAGAAGCTAGCCAGGAGCTTCGCTCTACCCACCCTCTTAGGATTGCTTTGCCGGGTCGGGATGTCACAGTTCCAACATAATAGATTCATAATGCTCGGCGGGATTGCTGTGCAGTCACCGCCGTTTCAAAAATTGGAACCTGCTCCTCAATGCCATCTACCCTTTGTTTCTTCAAAACACTATCCATCTCCATGAACTGAACTTCTTGTGCCCTCCTAGCTTCCTTACGCTTACTTAGATCAATAGCTACTTTGGGTTCTTTGGAGGGAGTCGATGCCTTGTAAGCTCTTCTTTTCAAAAAAAAGCTCTATTATTAGAACTGGCTTTGGGATTTGGTGGTGTACCGAGATAGGCGAGGCTGATTTGGTTGGGGTCATGTTTATCTAGGAGAGAAGTCAAAAATACTAGGTTCATAAGTAGATGGAACTGTTTTTTTATGGGAGAAAACAAAGGTAGATTGAGTGTTTGTGATACTATGCGTAGGCATTGTAGCAAGTTTGGGTAATGTGGTGTTTAACTGGATAGGTGGGCCAGGGATTACTGTAGCATAAGGTAACAAGTCATTTAGGGGTGTAGGGTTTGTATAGGGCTATTAGGGTCTTAAGATAGGTGAGCTGGGAACAACAGTATCTTAAAAGGGAAGTTACGTGTCAGCATAATCTCTGATAAAAGCAGGCTTAGATGGGTTTGTGGAAGAATGACTTGTCCCATTAAATGCATTATTATGTTTGGATTGCATTAACCTGTTAAAATTGTCTTCACCCTCTTCTTCACTGCCAGTTTTAGCCAAAGTTCTAACATTCATCAACTACAACTGTTGTAAAACTTCCTCTGTATCCTCAGAGTCCGCCACGTTAAGAACCTATACATGCTCTGCCCCTTGCTCCTCATCCTGATTACTATTAGGACCCGCTAGTCTCGAGAGGGAAGAACTGTAACCAACACTAGGCTTCTGACATAGTTGCTTTCGTACACCCTTGTCATTCTCCACTGCAACCTGGACCCTGAGAACTCGCTTAAAAGAGGATGCATGAACCTTTTCACCAAATCTGAGCAAGGATTGATCAAGGATAGTTGATCCATCTAATTCATCACAATGCTTCATTTTGTGTCCACATTTGCCATAGTTATAAGAAAAATTAAGACGACCTTCGAATTTCAACTTAACTGTGATGTGTTTAGAAGCCAGCATCAAAGACAAGCTATTAACTAGAGGTTTACGAAGATCCCAGAGAATTCAGAACCTAATAAACTTGCCCTAAATTTTATCATTCTCTTTTGACCATTATGAGAACGTACCTAGCATATTTGAAATTCTTTCTGCCTCAACTTGTTTCATCCCTCGCAAAGGAAGATCATAAACTCGAACCCAGAATGGAACATGGACAAATTCCATAGAAGAGGGTTGTTCATTGCCCTTAATCTCTTGCAAAACCAACATGTTCTTTTCAAAGTGCCACGGAGAGTTGTCTAGAAAAAACTGATAATCCTGCCACTAGTTAAATTAAAACAAAAAGACATCTTTTGTCCATTCT
Source organism: Jatropha curcas (assembly GCF_014843425.1). Next base: position 40,052 of record NW_023590850.1, read on the forward strand.
CTTCCAACAATGCCATGCTTCGATTTCCAGACCCTTGTCATAGTATCAAGGAGTGCAAACTTATTGTATGGTCTGTCTGTCCACAACTTTGCAACAAGACTCAAACTGATTCTAGGGGTTTCTTCTTCTAATTCTGAGTTGGGGATGACAAGATCAATTTTTTTGTCCATTGTTGTTATTCCTTCAGTTTTCTCTTTTCAACTTATAATTGGAACCATCGGTTTTAGAGAAATTTAGAAGCTTTGAGAAGACTGTCACCTTTCGAACAAAAGCCTAAAATAAGAGAACCAACAAACACACTACAAGATACAAGAAAAGAAGGGAATAATAGGAGTGAGAAACAAGAAAAAGGAAAAAAATAGTAAAGCTACGTGAAGAAAAGGACAAGATAAAAGGAATAAACAACTCTATAACTCAACAGCACTAGAAAAACAAAAAGAAAGCCACAAAACTCCAAGAAAAGACGACTTCAGCCACAAGGAACAAAAACTGTAATCCCATAATGAGATAACCTTAAACTCTCATGGAGAGGGGACTAATCTTCAAGCAACATCCTTAGTGGTTCAAAAGCAATGAAAATCTAACTAGTTACATGACTTGATTATTTTTCCAACCGCTGGGCAAATTTTCATGCTTCATGCACTTAAAAAATGTGATTTTACCAGTTAATTGTGATTTGATTTGTCTTTCTATTTATGTGAGAAATGTGAGGTCATGAGTTCGATCTCTCTAATACAAAAACTTTTACCAATTTAGTGAATAAAGGGGAGAGCTAGCCTTGTTGTATAGCTTATACTACCTTTTTGGCTGGTTGTTGAACCACCCAATAAATAAATAAAAAGAAGTGTAGTTTCAAGCATATACTTCAGGTATTTAATTTATGCAAAATGGATAACATCAAACTTATAATAAGTGTGTCAATCAAGTGGTGATTAGTCTTCTCACTTATGTCAGGAGTGGGAGGTCTCGAGTTTGAGTCCTCTCGACTATAGTTGTTTTTCACCAATTTGGTGAATGAAGGAGAGGGCTACCCCTTGTTGTATAGTCCGCAATGTTATTTCGGCATATTTAACCTTCAATAAATTAAAAAAAAAAACTTATAATATAAGTGTCATACAAAATTTAAACTATCACATAATTTTTTTTTAATTGTAAGAATATATTTATAAATATGGTGATATGTCTGATGTTGTTTCAAGTATCACACCACGTAGAATGCATAATCAAATCATTACTTATTATTAACCGTAAAGCCAATAAATATGAAAAAAAGTTTCTTATTGTTAAAAGCTATTAAATAAAAATCAAAAGCATATTTTCTTAATTTTAATGTCTTATTATTTATTTTGAAACTTATGAAAATATGTGCCTACTTTTCTACATGGAAAAGAGCATGCAACCGGTTACAAAAGTTGACAACAATTTAACATGAAGCATAAGGATGGCCCACAGATTTAAACAACCACCTCTATGACCCTACTCATTTGAAACTCATTTGAAAGTGATAATAAATTGTACGTGCATATCACATGCAAAGTATTTTACGTAAATAAAAAGTCATTTAGATTTTGGTTGACCATCACATCATGATTCATGTGTTCCTTAATTTATTATTACTAATAAATAAACTTCGACTATTTAAATTTATGATTTATTTAGAATAAATTAATTATATAAATTAATTTTATGTTTGGTATGTCATAATTTAAAATAAAAAATTTGATTGAATTTTATAAATTTATACTTAGAATGAATTATTACGTAAAAATTCATTTGTCTTTATTTTTAAAAAATATTTTGATATAATAATTCAATAAAAATAAACAACAAACACTAACTATATTTATCATATGCAATATAATAATCTTGTTATTTTTTTATTCAAATATAAATAATAAAATTCATATAGATAAATAAACTCACATTTTAGATATGTATAGAAATAATAGTTTTGCAATTCATATAAAATTCATATAAATAATAGTTTTACAATTTAGATACGTATAGAAAACTAGTTTTCAAAAAATTAATTCCGAAAATTTTATCAATATTAGCAATAAACCAGTTTCCAAAAACTTTTGTTTTTTTAGTTTTAAGAAATATTTTCGGATCAATATACAAATAGAGATTAATTCTAAAGAATTTTTCCTTTGTTTTTAATACTCCCTCCATTTCATTTTGTTTTTATGATTTGATAAAACACGAATATTAAGAATTTAGTCAATAAAAGTTATTTTGCCCTTTTTTTACTTTTCACACATTAAGATATTAATAAAAAATTTTCATTTTTTTATTGATTTGTGAATCTAAAACTCACGTAATATTAGAATTTAGGTTTCAATAAAAACACGAATATTAAGAATTTAGTCAATAAAAGTTATTTTGCCCTTTTTTTACTTTTCACACATTAAGATATTAATAAAAAATTTTCATTTAATGAACAACCATAAAGGTTATTATTAGAAAAATAATTGTTTACATTATATAAATTTAAAAATCTTACAAACATTTTAGGACATCCAAAAAAGAATAACAAGCAAATAAAATGGGACAGGGAGAGTAATAAATTATGAATGTATTTATATTTCCTAAAAACAATAAATTTTGAATTGTTGATCAAATTTTGATAAAAATAGTAAGCCCAGCAAGCAAAATATTGAAAAAAAATTCACCTTGCAAAAGGAGAGTATTTTTGTCATAAAACGTTGACTTACCTAATATTGTGAAATTTATTTAGAAATTTCATCTATTTTTTATAGAATTTAATTTAGTTATATTCAGTTGTATAGAATTAAAATCTATATTTTCTTTCATTCCAAATACTAAAATATAAATTTTTAAATAAATTCTATAAAATTTTGTTGAATTCATTTATTACAAATACAGTATTAAACTTTTTGTGAACATAATAACGTCGTTCTCAAAGTCAAAATGAAATCTCAAATTATCTTTTAATTTCAAATATTGATTCTGTAAATAATTTTTTAATATTTAGAAATTAAACTTATTAAAATTAAATATATAAACTTTTAAAAATAATAAATTAATTAAACCGAATCAAATCAATTTAAATTATGAGCCGCCAAATGTGATGGTACCGATGTAACAACATATGATTTAAATATTGGGGCAAAGGCAGCTTTTTAAAGTACATGAAGACTCATGTAATTGGCCACAATAAAGTCCAAAAGATGTTTGATTTTGCACTTAAAAAAAAGACACTTTTATATTGAATTATTAATTTAAGGGAAAATAATTATTTCGTCCCTCAGGTTTACCATTATTATTTAAATAGTCCCTTATATTTTGTGTAACATATAACTCATCCCCGACATTTAATTCCGTTTAATTAAAAGGTCCTTCCGTAAAAAAATATGGTATTTTGACGTTAATTTGAAAGGAAAGTACTAATACACCCCCTGTCTTCTCTCTCCCCGTTCCAGAGGCAGCAGCTCTTCCCTCCCCCTTCCACCTTCTTTTCCGATTGCCCCGAGTCCAGCATCACTGCCGAATGACGAATTTAACTTAATTAACTTAATTAAGTTAATTAAATTAACGTTTAATTAATGATTTTAATTAACTTAATTAAGTTAATTAAGTTACTACACTTTTTTTTTAACTACGCTGAAGTTAAAAAAAAAAAAAAACTTAATTAACCAACTGAATTTAACCAAAATTTATGATTAATCGATTTTAACCAAAATAAAAATTAACCAAAATTATTAATAACTACTTAATCAAAATAAACAATAAAATATTTTCAATTTTTAATTTTGTTATCTACTTAATCAAAAAGTGTAGTTTGGGAGTCAATTAATTTGATTAATTCAATTAAGTTAACTTTTAACCGAACCTTTAACCGATCACCGAAAATCTAATTTTCTGAAACCGAATTTTTAACCGAATATTTATTCACTGAATCGAATTGACCGAACTGAATGTTCACCGTAAAAATACCCCAAAATAGTTGAGGTGAAAAATAATTAATGATAATGAAGATAATAAATAGATTAATTTCAGTTCATAATGTATATATCTTGTTATTATTAATTCAGCATTGTTTAATAAGCCACAGAGTAAATTCATTTCGGATAAAAAAAAATTTCTTTTTCCGTAAAAGAAAAAGGAAATATGTTCCTTCTAAAAAACAAAGAACTCCCTGCCATTTCTAGATTTTGACATTTTAATTTGTATTTGGAAAAATTAATCATATTCCCAAAAAAGGTAAAAAAAAAAATTTCAAGGATGAGCCTTACTGTGAGAGCAGCGAGTCACTATTTCACATCTCTGTCGAGTAATTCATTTAAAATATCCCAAGTTTTTTGAGTTGTATCAATTATATCCTAAAATGACCTTAACCCCCAGACCTCTCCAATTTCAAACTTTCGTAATAATTGTACTGTAATTTTAAATCAAGGTCTGAAAAATGAATAAACAAATATAAAACTGGACTCACTACTAACACAAGGTTAATTTGTAACCCAACTTTGGTCACGCCCATTAAACGCACCATTTAGCTTAAAGAAAAGCTAAATTCCTAAAATCACAAAAACGCAATAGCATGATTGCTTGAAATCAAATCAGTCTTCTCCAAAATCCCTAGATGGCGCCGTAGAGTCTGCGAATTTGCAATTCCTTTATTTCCCAAAACCAAGAAACGAGTCTTCAGAGTAAATCACGAAATAGAGTTGATAATATTCATTGTACTGAGAGGGATTTTGTTGAGGGATTGAATTTGGAGAAAGAGAGTTCAAGTGAATAGATTGATAGAGGGTTGTGATAAGTTGGATTTCCCAAGTGTTGTTCTTATTCTTCTTCTCACTCTCTGCCTTTGCCATAGGTTTTGATTTCTTCAGAACTTCTATATATCATATTTAGATGTCTTTTCTTCTCACTCTCTGCCTTTGCCATAGGTTTTGATTTCTTCAGAACTTCTATATATCATATTTAGATGTCTTTCTTTGTATTGCTATTCTAATAATCTTAGGCGCAGACAAATTTTTATCACAATTTCCTTGGCAAGAATGAGCGGGCATTAAATTTATTAGTGGATCTGAATTATAAATTTATAATGTAATAATTATTACTATTGGATAGGGAGTGATTAGCACCATTGGATGTATAATCTTGATTGGTTAATTTACATATTGTTTAATTTTCTTTCTGGTTGGTATAACTAAGTATTACTTTATTTTATTAGTTAGTGAACAAACTTTTAGTTGGACAGTGAAATATTAACGGTTAATAGATTTTGAAACTGATGGAAGTTTTTGTTTCTTTATGAGAATTGCAATACAAAAGAAAGCAAAGCTTGATATTGAAACTAATAATGTCAGTCTTCCATGTGATTTTCTATGGATTTGTTATAATTGATGGTCTCTACAATGGGAGTGCCAAGAATTTGATTAGGCCATGAGGGATTGCTCCATTTTGTGTTAAAGGTGTGATTGGTTTTTTGTGATTTTAGGGGTTTAACTTTCTTTTTTTGATAATCGAATGACTTGACCAAAATTGGGTTACAAACTAACCATGTGTCAAGAGTGGGTCCAGCTTTAAATTTTGTTTATTCATTTTTCATATCTGAATTTAAAATTGAAGTACAATTACTATGAAAGTTTGAAATTGTAGTGTGTGGGGTCATTTTAGAATACAATTGATATAACTCTCTAAGTTCAGGGTATTTCAAATGAATTACTCCATTTCTCTCTGTTTGCATTACAAACCATTAATAATAAAAAAACCACAATTAATTATAATTTGCCAATCGATTAAATATAAAAATCTACCAAACTCTTCCATTTTAATCTCTTCATCTGCTTGATCTCTCGGTCCTTTTCACTTCTCTTCCTCTCTCTATTGCTTATTATTTTGATTTTTCCTTTTTTTACTTCTCTTGATTCTACGGATTAGTCTATAAAAATACTTTGAGGTTTGCGACTTGTTTCAATAACACTTTAAATTGACGTTCGTCCTCCTCACACTCGATCTTACAAACTTACATATATTATCAACCTAAATTTAAAATCAACTAATATTCTATAATATAATAATAAAAAAATAAATCTCACCAAACCAGCTTGGGTTAACTTAACCCAAGCCTCCTAAAATAACCAAAATGCACCGTTTTTAACAATCCCGTCCATATCCCCTGCACTCCTCTTTTTGACAATTTTTCGAACATTAAAACCTTTATACAACCCTTCACTGCAAACACCACTGCCTTGAAATGAATTTGCTAAATAAATTTGGGTTACCTTTCCAGTTGAAATTTTTGAATTCCATTATTGCCGAGCTCAATTCCTTATAATTAACATTAAAACCATTCCTTATAATTTTTTAGATTGGAGATAGACGGAGAGAGAAAGAGAAAGGGGATGGGGATGTGAGAGAACAAAGAGATGGAGGGCTTACAGAGGGTGAGAGTGTTTTTGTCTTTTCATTAATGACTAAAGGTGAAAAGTGTCTTTTTAGATGGAAGGAACTTTTAAGTTGGAAGGAAAGAAACAACGGAGGTCTTTTAATTGGTTCTCTAAAATAAGGGGATCAGGCAATGAATAGAATAAAATTAGAAGGACTAAATAATACTTTACCCTAATAATATTTATAAATGACATATCTATAATAAATTTAATATTTTATTATAAATATTTTGTTTATTTCAATTCGAACGAAACTATTTCATATTTCTAATAATAAAAAAAACTGCTCATTTTACTTTTTGTTTATGTGTGGAAAAAGAAAAGCAATCAACTGCAAAAATATAACTCTATGATAGGGGAATTCACTCGGTTAGTTCGATTTTGATTATATTATTACAAATTAAGTAGAAATTAAGTGTTTTGAATTCAAAATATTTTTTACTCCACTTGCTTCTAAGTCTCACTTTTCCATGAAATATTTTTAAAAGAGAAATTATAAAATTTAAATCGGATTGATAAGATTAAAGAATCCAAAGAGATTATTGAGCGAGAGTAATCAAATTTATAGCTTTTTCCAGACATTTCATTTTTATTATTTGCTAATTCAACGGCATGTGGAGCCTACTTATTAGATTTACAGATTGTTTGGATGGAGGTTATTTGATAAGTTTTAAGAGTAAAGTAAGGTAGAGTGTGTTATTTAGTCAGTTTGGAAAGAGAGTTTGAGAGAGTATTGATTTTTGAAAGTTATTTGAGGTTTGAAAACCCATCTAAATACCCCAGTCTTCAACGCCCCAAATTGGGGTGTAAGCATGATTAAAAATTTAATTTTCAAAATTATCCATAATTATATTTATTAAATCTTTTATGATAAGGGTATTTTCATAATATTTATATTTAACACTACATTCCTCTACCATCAAACTAAACAAAATAATGTTATTAAAACTTCATTTACCATATCTTCTCCACAAACACAAAAAATATTTATTATATTTTCTCGTGCCATACTTTACTACACCTTATTTTCTCTCCCTTCATCCAAACAAAACGTTAATGATCAAGCAAGCAATTTTTTTATGGAAAATGGTTGGAGACCATAATTAATAAAAGAAAATTAATTCATGATCTTACTTGAAAACAATTGAAAGAATTTGTCAAATTTATAAAAATGATCGAATTTCAAGTTTTCTTTCAGGGGCTTTTAAGCAAATGTCAGATTCAAGGTTTCACTTTTAACTAAATGTCATAAAATAATACTTATTAAGATAATAATAGATTCAGTTAAAAAAATTCAATAATACCAAAATTGACATTGCAAGAGAAATGAGAAACATTAAAAAAAAAAAAAAAAAAAATAATACTTATTAAGATTAATAATAGATTCAGTTAAAAAATTCAAGTAATACGCAAAGAATTGACATTGCAAGACAGAAATGAGAAACATTTTATTATAAAAAAAAAAAAAAAAAAAAAAAAAAACGCTGGAAACATTAAAAAAGGAAACACACACAAAAAAAAAAAAAAGAGACTTTGATAATAAGAAAACACTAGAAAAAAGGAAACATCGGATAAAAGTAAACACCGAAAAAAAAGGAAATACTGAAAAAAATAAAAAAAAGGACACATAATAAAATACGAAATCTGTAAGAGCAAATTCCTATACAGCTTATATAATTTGACCACGACAATAATGACCGACAATGCTACCGACGATCGGCGACTGCGACAACAACAACAGTAAATACGATATACATGGTGTACACGGTGCATATATACATATTGTATTAGTAAATATTGTAAAAAATCAATTAAATACAGAATAGATATATGTACATCAATTAACACATTGAATAAAACCAAGTAAATATAGTGTATATATAATAAAACCCAAGTAAATATAAGTGTATATAATTTAATATATATATATATATAATAGGGTATATATATATATATAATATATATATATATATTGTATCGTAATCAATCCTATATATATATATTGTATCGTATCAATCTAAACAGAATCGAAAGTCTTATTTTATCTCTACAATAGTTACTGATTGTATTAAAAAATTAATAGAGACATTCTCAATAATAAACAGCAGATCAAAAACAAAAATCAACATACCTTATGAATGAAAAACTAAACCATGGAATAATACCAATAATGAGAAGAATGACAACATAAGAAGAAAAAACGATAAGAAAATATGGACAGCAACAAAAGGAGAAAAAAACATCAGAAAATAATGAGGGCTAAAAAAACGGTAGCAGAAAAATATTTAACATACTCAAAAAAAAAAAGGAAACAATAGTAAAAATAGAAAATTAATACAAAAGGAAATACTAACATATTAAAACACTGAAATAGAAAATTAATACAAAAGTAAACACTAACATATTAAAACACTAAAATATTAATAAATTAATTGCCTACTAATAAAAAAAAGGACACGATAATAAAAGTATATCACAAATGATAATAATTTAAATCTTCATGTCAAACTTGGCAATCTGTAAAAATAAATTTCAAAAAGTGACATTTACTACAATTTCTCTCTTTTTTTTTAATCATTTACCCCTCACTGTATTTTCCTTTTCTTTTAAAAAAAACTTATATAAAATTTAGAATGAATTTTAAAAATTACTTATTAAATTTTATTTTTGATAATTTCACACCTTATTAGACTAAAAAAAAAAAAAAAATTATTTAGACAATCTTAAAAAAAATAAAAAAAATAAAAAAATAATTATGCCCAACTCAGCACTTTTTGAGTTGGATGTTTCGCCTCTACTGTCTCGTTGGATATGCGGTAGCGGTAAAAAAAAAAAAAAAAAATTATGCTCCACACACGCGATAACCTATACAATTACACCCTAAAGTGGCAGATAGTCTCGCCACCGTGGGATGTCAATAATAATAAGAATAATATACTTGATGGTGTCATATTTGACAATTAGGCTTTGTTTGTTTCTGTAAAATAATTTGTATAAAAATATTTTTCATAATTTTTCGTTGTTTGAGGTGTTTAGGAAAATAAGTCAATGAAAATTATTTTTCTGGTCAAAGAAAAATTAAATCATTTTGTAAGGAAAACAACTTTCCCTTTTCAAAAGAGTAAAACATTTTTCGAATATTAACAAATCTTATAAATCCATTTTTTTAATTTATAGAAAATAAGTCATTTGAAAAATATTATTCATTGAAAAATATTTTTCTTCAAGTTATTTTTTTACAAGTTATTTTATGAAAAAAAAACGAAGCATTAATGAAAGATTAATAACAGGCAAATTCACAAGTGTACGAAATCGCAACAAAACGAAGCATTAATGAAAGATTAATAACAGGCAAATTCACAAGTGTACGAAATCGCAACAAATAATAAAGAGTGAATAGAGTATCATTCCCACGAATATTGTATACCAAGTACCAAAATTGTGTTAATCTACTATTATTTAAATGATAATAAAAAGAATTTTTGTAAAATTAAAATAAAATAAATAAGGGAGAAGATTAACTTAAGGAAATTGAGCCAAGTATTTGTAGTAAAGAATTTAAGGGATAAAGGCCAATAGAAAATTTAACTTCACTTAATTTTATCCAATTTATTCTAGTAGTTTAATAATCAATTTTAATCGTGTAAAATAAAATAAATTATCCTATAATCAATAATAAGCTCTCCCGATGTATTGTAGTTATTTTAATTCAATTTGATTACCCATCTCCCAGCAACCAAATACGAATTAAAATTATTAAGTTCTATGATTTTACGAGGAACACAAATTAAATCAGTGAGACCTATTTCATGAAAATCTCTCATGAGTCATTCTATATAGCTTCCGCTTCAGGTTATTCTTCCCATGAAATTTATTACTTTTCTCATATCAAAACTCCTTTTCAGATAGTGATTTTAGAAATAAAAATTAGATGATGATAAGCTTGTGATTGTTTCCTTGAATGTTGAATCTCTAACTTATTTGCTTGAAGTCTTGGGAAAAACGACTTAGAGGCTAGAATAAAAAGATGGAATGATCTCAATTAATAGTCCCTAATTAGTGTAGAGATTTCTTTTTATATAGACTTTTTAGGACTTGTTTGACTCTAATTAATAAAATCACTTAACTTGTCGAGAAAGAAATAGAATTACAAAAACAATTAAGTCTTCTATTTCTCCAAATTGGAAGTCAGCTGATGATTAGGATGGAACTCAAATTAGGTAGCAGCTATGTGATTTCTATTTGTCCTAATTAAAACCGACAAAAGCATTCCAAATCGAGTTCAAGGAAACAAAAATCAAGAATTAAATAAAAACATAAATAAAATTAAATAAAATAATTAAAAATATTAAGATTTTTAATAAAAATTATATTAAAAATAAGCCTATCAATTAAAAGTGAAAGATTAAATTCAAAATTAAAGCAAAATATTAAAATATCTCCTAAAAATGACAAAATCTTTTGTTTAATCAATGACAAACTGAAGAAAAAATATGGGTATAATAAGATACATAAAGTATAGATTCAAAATACAAAAAACATAGCAAATCTAAAACAATTATCCAACGCTGCTTGTGAAGCCAATTAACCTCTCAAGTAATCAACCAAAAACAATTGAAAAATAATAATGAAACTCAAAAAAATAATCAGTCAATTAACCTCTCCTATCTGATCATCTGTTGAACCTAGATCCATAAAAGTAAAAATTTTCTCTTTTTATTTCTCAGAAAACAAACAGAATAAAATTTAAAAAAAAAAAAAAGGAAACAGAACATAAAGTCATCATATCAATTAGAATGAAAAGCTAATTTGTGAAGAAAGATTTTATAAAAACCTTTACCTCTTTGATCAGAATTTTTATTAAAACCAATTCCTAAAGTCATGCGAATTGAGAGAATTGTTGAAATAATTATGACGCTTTATCAAAAATTGTAGAATTTTTGTGTTCCTAAACGAAGAATTGTTGAAATCTTTAAAAGGAAACACGAAGTTTTAGAGAATTGAGAGAAAGAAGAGGGGAGGAGATATTTGAGCTATCACAGAGGAAGAATTGTTAGAGAGAAGAAGGGAAAGAAATTTTCTATGCGAGGAGAGAGAGAAAAATATAAAATTTTAATTACTTTTGGAAGCAAATTTCCATCCTAACCCTTTCTCTAGCACACGTATTCTCAAATGCACGTGTCAACGTGGTAAGTGTGTTACTGTTAAAAAAAATGAAATTTAGGGAGCTACTTCCGAAACTTGAGAGAGCCATAAAATTTTAAAATTTTTTTCGGAAAAGTTCAATAGTAACCTATTAAAGTGTATAATAAGTTATCAATTTGTCGTTCTTCATTGGCACAAGAAAAGAAAAGTATCTTTTCAATTTGACCCATTCATTAAAAAATTATTAAAGAGGACAAAAACAAATATTTATAAATTTAACGGGCTCTACCTAACATTTTGCTAATTTTTCCACTTATTTAAACGAGTAAACAATCTGCAGTGAAAATTATTTTTTTTGTCTCAAAATATAGATTAGTTTAAAATTTTTCACAAAAATTAAGGAAATAATTAACTTTTTAGATTATAATAAAATTAATAATAATTTTGATCAAATTATCATTTATCTCAAAATTAATAGTTACTTGTGAAAATATTTATTGTATTTAATGTAAATAAAAGTAATATTGAAAAAATATTTTTTATTACCCTTTAAAATACTCGAATCAACTTATATTTTGAAATAAAATAATCAGTCAAAAACGACTTACATTTTGAGACAGAGGGAATAATAATTTTTAAAACTAATTAGAAGCAACCAAATCCTTTTCAGAAAATTGACCAAAACTCCATCCGATCCCTCCCAATTTTGGTCCAATTTAGAATCGAAAATTTCAACTGATTCTAATCTTGACCTTTTCTATCAGACTTAAATTAATTTCAATTTAAATTGCACTGGTAGCTATTAGTCCACTACCAAAGGGTTTTAAAAATCCTACTTTGATAATTAACCTAGTCAAAACAAAGGTCAAATGTCAAACATGAAAAATTTAGAGATAAAATTAAACTAAATATAAAAATTATAAATATAATTGAATGTTTTATATATAGAGATGATTTTGGCAAAAGAAATTAATCTTTTTCGTAAAAACTTGTCAATTTTCAAATAGAATAACAAGATTAAAATAAGATGACATTTTTCAAATACCGGTATAAGTTTACCTCTCTTCTTCTTCCTCCCAAGTACCCTATTTTACTCTCTTGACCCCCGCCATTTCTCTTTCTTTTCCGTTCTCTTCGTCATTCTTTTAACTGGTGACTGGCGAAGAGCTATTGTAAATTTGTCACGTTGTCTGACACAAGCAATAATAGAAATTGTCAGAGCTATGAAGTTAAAATATCAAGTCGGATTTGTAAAAAATATTTTAAACTGATGATGGTGAAAGTAGAAGAGAACAATACAGATATTAAAAGAGGTAGAATCTTAACGAGAATAGTGATGGAAGGAATGAAAGAATGCTTAATAACGGAGAGAGAGAGTTAGAAGATAATATTTAATTGACATGGGTTTTGCCTTTTCAATTATTTGTTTAAAAAATCTATCTACCTCACCTCTTAACCGGCTCATGACCGAAAACTAGTAAAAAATACTTTTATATTACTCCAATAATAGTTGAGTGATTTTTAAACGATGAGTTGAAAAGACGCTATGGTCTATAATCCAAGAATGACAAATGAAAATTAACCGTAAAAAGCGAAGTCATTGTCACCTTAATTTATTTTTAAAAGTTATTAGATGGGACAAACATATTTTTTATTCAAATTAACACTCCACTTACTTATCATTCACTTCGCAGGTTCCTATGTTTGGATTAAAAAATGAAAAACATAAAAAATAAAATAAAAATAAAAATTAATTTTTTAAAAATATTTTTTTTATTTAAATAAAAAATAAAAATATTTTTCTACACTAATTGATTGTTTATAATTTTTTATTGTCTACCTTAAAGAGAAATTTTAAATAATATATATATTCGTAATCTTTTTTTAAATATTAAAAATAATCTTTTTGTTTTTGCTTTCCACATGTTCTTGCTTTATCCAAACATAGAAAACCCACTACACACGGGAAACAGAGCCAGCAACTGGTTGCAAAAGTTGACAGTTTGAAATTAAGCATAAAGATGGCCCACAAAGTTTCACCAACTTTCCCTGTTTACCTGAAGTATAAATTGTACGTGCATGTCACATGCAAAATTTGTAAATTCATTCATGCAAAATACATAAACTCGTGAACTCGTTTCTAAAATGATATATATATTTTACGTGCGAAAAGGAAAAAATGATTCCTATGAAAGTTAAAAGAAAAAAAATTAAATCATACACACATAACAAGTAAATTATTTAAAATTAATAATAATCAATTGTGATTTTGTTATGTTTAAAATAATTTTTTAATTTTTGAACAATCTAATTTTCAATATAAAAATTGAACATCAATAAATTGATTAAGAACTTGATTAACTACATTACGTTTAAAATAACTTTTAACTTTTGAACAATCTAATTTCATAAAAAATCAATAAATTGATTAACCAATACCACGCAAGTAGACTCCTCTTTAACCATCGCCAGCCGACCATCAGTAAACCGTGCTATTATAACAAAAGCGGGGACCACTAACGGCGTGACCGACCGTCCTGTCAAGGTCTTGAAACTTAACGAAAGAAAATAGTACCAAAAAGAAAAATGCCGCAACATTGGTCCCATCGATCATCAACCCTAACGGTGAGTTTACGAAGTCATAACAAAATCCTACTATAGACATTTAATACGCCCTCACGTGCCAAATGTCAAACATGCGCTGCCACGTTTGCTCTCTGTTTTCGGTTTGCTCACGTGTTTCAGCCATCCCTTGACGCTTCACACGCCGTGGTCATTGGCCATCTTCAGTTGGACAACTATGCCCCTAGATACACCATTCAATATCCAAAAAGTAGATATACGTATTACTTTAATCATGTAAGTCATCTCTAAACTAAATTATCCAAGTACTATAAATTTTAGCAACAAGACGCAAAAGCAATATATGAAAATTTCTTTCCACAAAATATATGAAAATTTCATTTTTAATAATTTTTTGGCTTGTTTACCGGGAAAGGGAGTTATCAGTTCAAAGAGTCCTATTCTATGTATATATAAATATATAAATAAATAAAAGCTCTGGTCTATGTGTTTGGTTCCTTTTACCTATTTTCTCTCACTTTCACAGGAAAAAGGCTTTCTTGCTTATTTTTCTTGGCCATCAAGTGAGTGAAACAGATCTCCGGCATTGACTCAATCTGACTCTGTTGCCGAAGGAATTTTTTTTTAATATATATATATATATATACTCTAATATTTTCTGTTACATTAGTCTAGCAACAAAGGAGAATAAGGTGGCATTATCTGTGGAGATTACTGAGAGGGAATCTGTTAGGATTTAGTTCTTTCTGCTATTGATATATGTAATACTCAAATTACTTTTTAATTCTTAATTTACTCAAATTTATGGAGAAATTAATCCCCTTACCTGAAGCAGCAATCTGTTTCAGAGATCTGGTAGCTTTGCAAAACTGTTTTTGGAGCATTACAATAGCATTTTAAGGAATTGGAGAAAAACTGGGTATTGTTCTGTTTTTTCACCAAGAATTGGGCTCTGTTCCTCTGCTTCTTCTTTTTTTTTTTTTTTTTTTTTTTTTTTTTTTTCACCAAGAATTGGCGCTCTGTTCCTCTGCTTCTTCTTTTTTTTTTTTTTTTTTTTTTGGGTTTCTGTACTGATTTCCGTTCTCAGTTTCTTTCTGCAGGAAGTTTTTAAATAAAATGGGGTTAGAGGAGGAGGATTTTCCTGGGAAAATAACTATAAATCTCGAATTAATCATTAGAAGATTAGGACAGTATTGGTTTAGTTTTTTTTTTTTTTTTTTTTTTTTTTGGGTTTCTGTACTGATTCCGTCTCAGTTTCTTTCTGCAGGAAGTTAAATAAAATGGGGTTAGAGGAGGAGGATTTTCCTGGAAAATAACTATAAATCTCGAAATAATCATTAGAAGATTAGACAGTATTGGTTTAAGAAGAGCTGGGATAGGAGCTTTGAGATTTTTTTACCAGTTAGCCGAGCCCAGAAATGGATGAAGGGAGAGAGAAGCAAAACGAGTGTCAAGTTGAGAATTCGTGGATTCCAAAAACTCCTCTTAAGCATAACATAGGAACATCACAAGTGATCTACACAAACAGGCAACTGGAGCAGCAAGTAAATGGGTTGGGATCAAAGGGGCTTTCTCAAAAAATTAGTAATGGAACATTGGGTGCATGTTTAGATTCTATGGATGACAACTGGGAAGCAGCTTTAGGAAGAAAGAGCATTACCTGTGACCCTTACGAAACATGCAGAGAATTTCCCACCGACGGCTCAGCAACATGGAACTTTACATCCCTTTTGGCTCTCCAAGATCAGGCATCAAGAGAATCCACAAGTTCAGCATCACACCGCCCATGGCTAAATGCCAAATACAGACTGGAATCCCAGTGTAAGCATAATCGGCTTTTATTCACTGCAACCACCACACACAAGTTCGTTCGATTAGTTCACTGTTCAAAAAAATCTAATTACTTTAGTAGTAGTTCTAGTGTCTAGCAACAAATTAGATCAGAATGGCAGTAGAAACTAGCTTTAACACCATATGCCTTATAGCATATAGTTCCCTTGCATTTTGATTAAAAAATAATGATAATAATAATAATAATAATAATAATAATAATAAAACAAAATTTCATTCTCTTGATTCATTGGTGTAAAAAATAAACTAGTATTGTCATCAATTTTCCAGGCATTGCCAAGATAAGCTTTGAGTTCCATAGTTTTTTATTCCTGATTCATCTGACATTTACACTACCCTTTGCAGTTGAACTTGCCTACGACCTCAACTTAACTCCCGGAGAAACAGCAGATTCATTCTCTAGTAAGGCCTGCTCGCAAATGTTTCCAGTAACACCAGATAAGGCTGCAAGAGTAGAAGGCGAACAAGTCCCTCAAATGCAATACTTATGCACAGATGAAAGAGCAAGTCAGGAAAGAAATGAGCTGGAGAATGGAATTGCTAGTACAGCAGTTGACACCGATAAGCTCCAAAAGTCAGCAAAAGATTCATCGCGTGCTGCTGTTTGTGAATTAGTCAATGAGAATCATAGTCCTGGCAAGGATGGTAGCCATGCTATTAGCTTGAGTGAAACGCCACAGCTTGAAACACCGCAACAGAAACCTAGGAGGAGAAAGCACAGGCCAAAAGTAATCACAGAAGGCAAACCTAGGCCTCGAAAACCAGTGACACCAAAGCCTGCTCTTAACACTGAAAGCCCAACTGGTAAGAGGAAGTATGTGAGAAAGAAACCAGTCAACGATACCCAAACAACCCCTCCATCAGAATCTACAGGTACCCCAACGGGGAAGAGGAAGTATGTGCGAAAGAAACCTCTGAACAAGGACTCAACAAATTCCCCAGTAGAAGCAACTGGAGAGACTACTGATCCAGTACTTGAGCCTGCTAACAAGTCATGCAGAAGGTCATTAAATTTTGATATTGAAGAACAACCTCGTGATGACAGCTCCAAATGTAAGCCAAATTCTAATGGAGATTCTCAACCACAAGCACAAGATGTTAGTAGAGGAAATCAACCAAAATCAACTGTGGCTATTGGGCGAGGAATTGAAGTGATGGTGGAAACCACGCAAACAGGCATTGCATATGATCTCACTCGTTCTGTGAATCAAATGCTTAAAGATTACATCTCATTGCCTGAAAAGCAAATACCAACACTACCACTTCCAGCAAAGACTTACCCCCTAAGGAGTAAACAGAATGATAATTCCCAAAGGAGAGATGCCAAAGCAGAAGATCCAGTGACTGCCCATAGTGTACAGCAGAACACTACAAAGATCATGTTGCAAGCTGACACTCAATTGCCACCAGTAAACCCCAATATCTCCAACTGCAGCAACTCCACAACCTTGGCAGAGGAAGCACAAGCAAATGGATCAAAGAGAAAGCTCTACAGTTTCATCCAACAGCCCGATACCTGCAGCACAAATTTAACTGGGATTCAACACAATGCTTTATCTTCATATCAGAAAATGCCTGCAGTACTCTTTCCAAGCATTTTCAAGAAAAAGAGGACTGAGAAGGGACAAAATTCAACAACATCCAGCACGTCCAGTGTGACAGCTGCAAAAGACATAGTGAGACAAGAAATAACATGCCCGCAAAGAGATGCCAAAGGAAATCCTTCTATATCAGAAGTTAATGGCTTGACTTCTGCTCCTTATTTCAATGCTAATGGACACCTTCAGCATAAGCTACAACCTTCTAGTTCCGACTTCTGTCAAATAGAGAGGTCAAGAAAAAAGAGATCCAGAGGTCCTACTCGGGCTCGAGACTTGGCTTCACTGACCAAAATTGTAAGGGGCGAAATATCAAATTTTGCTTCGACACAGGTACCATTAGATTCTAATGTGCTGCAGGTTGGGGGCTCCAACAGCTCTCATGCATGTATAGAAGCTCTAGTTGCAGGTATGCGTGGAACATTGACAACAAAGAAGCGAACCAAGAAGAGAGTCTCTCTTGTTAATTCTGTGTCATCCAGTACAAACTGGGAGCAATCCCAAGGAAAAATCATCTTATACAATCAGAACCAATTCTCAGCCAAGTCATTAGGTACTTCGAGCAAGAACTAACTTCAATTTTTTAATTAGGGAAAAAATTAAGAATTATGTTTTCATAGATAAAATATTTTCATATTTTTGAGGAATCTAACTATTCTATCAAGTTCTTTTCTCATTCACAGCCATTTGATGCAGGTGCTCCTGCAGAAGCAATATGGGAACAGATGTTTTCTATTGATGCAATAGCTGAACAATTACAGCATCTGGACATCAGTAGGGAAAGTAGTAGAATCGTGCGTAAAGAACAGAATGCACTTGTTCCTTATGTTATAGAAAATAACCAACAGAGTGCACTGGTACTTTATAGAAGAGCTGGCACTATTGTACCATTTACTGCATTTGAACCCATCAAAAAACGACACCCCCGGCCTAAGGTTGACCTTGATGAAGAAACAAACAGAGTATGGAAACTTTTGCTGGGAAACATAAATAGCGAAGGCATTGATGGAACCGATGAAGAGAAGATAAAGTGGTGGGAAGAAGAACGAGAAGTTTTCCGAGGCCGCGTAAACTCATTTATAGCACGGATGCATCTTGTACAAGGTACCGATTCAGTTTTCTAAATTTTCTTTTGTCAAACTTGGGAGATATTAATAGTGAAGTACTAGTCTAGGAAAGCGTAGGTTGTGTGAAATGAGGGCTTAATGTCATCAATTTATAAGCAAAGTCTATTAATGATGGCATGAATATATCATCATTGAGAGGCTTTCTACATGAACAACAAAGCATGGGCTGTCTGGACCTCTTATGATATATGCAAAGTGTCTCAATAATGATACAAACAGGCCACTGCTAATTTTCAACCATTGAAGGTAGGTAAAACTAAAGAAAAATTCACTGCAATCAAACTGCATTAATCAGGATTAATTGGTCCATCAGAGATTTGGACAGCTTTGGTGGACCTTCAGTGACAAAAGAACTGAGGGCCTTAAAAATGCACTCAATTTGGAAATTTAAAATACATCATGTAGCTGTTATGTAATCAATATGGCATAATAGCACTATTAGACAGCCAAAATAGCATATAGTCCATTAGCAAGGAAGAAATCTTATTAAAACTTAAGGAAGTGTAGGGCATATAGCAGCTGAAAGGTTAGGTATAGTGAAATCTCCAACAATTTAGACCTTCCGCATGTAAGCATCTCAACAAGAAATTCAATGACACTTTCATTTATCACAGAGCTTCTCCCTCTAACATTTCACCCACCGACCGAGTAAATGGTTGAACTCTCCTCCAACATTTAATCCACTGATTAAGATGGTATGGTTATTTCTGCAGGGGACCGACGCTTCTCTCCATGGAAGGGATCAGTTGTGGACTCAGTGGTTGGAGTATTTCTTACTCAAAATGTTTCTGACCATCTTTCAAGGTAAAAATGAGTTTCCTAGGTAATTCTATTACCGTATGCAAGTAGAGACAGGAGCAAGAGTAGAAACTTACCTTTTCATTTTTTCTGCAGTTCTGCATTTATGTCAATGGCTGCACGTTTTCCCCTCAAATCGAAGAGCAATAACAGACCAAGCTATGAGGAAGGGACAAGCTCAATAATTGAGAAACCACCAATAGTGTGCATGCCAGATTTAGAAGATGCCATAAAATGGAATGAGGTTCCAAATCAATCAATTTGTGACCAAAGTTCTATGAACCTCCATGACTTTGAGCTTGATGAAGAAAGAGAGGTAGTCAACAGCAATGAATCCTCTACAAGCAGTATTGGAATTGTTAGCTCCAGATGTGGTCTGGAAACATGCTACGAATCAAGATCAACCACAGAGATCACCAAGTCAGTAGATACTCGTTATATTGGAGACATGAGAAGAGCAACAAATGATGCACTCTCATCTCAAAATTCTGTGGTTTCATCTCAAAACTCTGTGGACTCAACAAGTGCTCAAACTGCTGAAAGAAAAGAAGCAATCTCCGGAAACAACTCAGAAGCAGATCCAGTTGATGGGTGCAAGTTCAACTCTTTAGCGAGCTCTAGTTCTTTTATGGAGCTTTTAATAAAAGCTGGTTCCAACAAGCTACATGAAGTTTACAGTCCTGGCAATGGCATGGTCTTATTTGATCAGAACTCAAAATATGAGTTCAACAAAACCCAGAATGTGGGAAATGACTTCCACATGGAAAACACATACAATGTAGATAGTTCTAAAATCTCCTTGGATGGGCCTGTGACCCCATCCAATAACTGTCATTCACATCCTATCTCTAACTTGGGAGTTTTGGCGGATGAGTGCTTTAAGATCATTACTGAGGAAACAGGGTGTTACAAAATATCCAAGAGCAACAGCAGAAACGATATGAAAGAACTAAGTTCCTTTGCAGAAGAATCCGCCAGTCAAATTACAGATGAAAACAATCTGACCATGACAGCTCAGGAAGCACCAAGATCTCCAACTGCAAATGGCCCTTTTTGCAGCGAGATTCAAGAAGATATGCATTTGACTACCCAGACTCAAAGTGGGCTTGTTGGAGACGTTAACATTGTCAGATCACTGACTCAGGTAGAAAACAATGAAATGCAGCAAAACTTCTACTTGCCAAATCTGTCAAGAGAAACCCTGAGTATTGTGGAAAGTATTAACAAGAAAGAAAAGAATTCACAGAAAACAGCGGAATCAAACTTGATTGAGCATGGATTTTCAGAAATTAAAGAGCTTAATGAGAAGAATGCTGCTGCTACCAGGAAAGCAAAAAGCAGAAGGGTTGGAAAGGAGATAAGAGCTGATGTTGACTGGGATGAGTTGAGAAAACAGGCAGAAGCAGATGGGAGGAAAAGAGAGAGAATACCGAACACAATGGACTCGTTGGACTGGGAAGCTGTACGATGTGCAGAAGTTCATGAAATTGCAAAAACAATCAAAGAGCGTGGAATGAACAACATGCTTGCAGAACGAATAAAGGTACATGTACTACATCTCAGAAAAAGATTTTGTGATGTTTGTTTTACTCACCAAATATATGGCCTTTGGGATCAGTTGACATTAACCAATATATATCATCCAGGATTTCCTTAATCGATTGGTAAGAGAACATGGAAGCATTGATCTGGAATGGTTGAGAGATATTCCTCCTGACAAAGCAAAGTAAGCCCAAAACTTTAGTTCTTGAATGGATTAGTATAACGCAGCAGTTAGCATATCACCATGGCATCCCTGTTTTGCTGGAGATATCATATTGTGAATTTCTTATTTGATCTACTGAAATATGTAGTATATATATATATTAAAACCGAATTTGCTCTTGTAGAGAGTATCTGCTAAGCATAAGGGGATTGGGACTGAAAAGTGTGGAGTGCGTACGGCTTCTGACACTACACCATCTTGCTTTTCCTGTAAGTTATAACTAGTTTAACATGTGCCAGAAGTAATGGAAAATGTCTCAACTTTCATCATTGTATAACAGGTTGACACAAATGTTGGACGCATAGCTGTGAGATTGGGCTGGGTACCCCTTCAGCCACTGCCTGAATCACTTCAGTTGCACCTGCTAGAGCTGTTAGTATTATGAACTAAAAGAATCCTAATGCAAACATGTAGTACGACACATTACTAATGTTGTACCCATAATATAGGTACCCGGTGCTGGAATCAATTCAAAAATATCTTTGGCCCCGGTTGTGCAAACTTGACCAAAGAACATTGTAAAGACAAATTCTACTCAATGTTAACACCTTGATTCATGAATGCAACTAACATACAAATTTTCAGGTTATTCTTAAATAAAATTGTTTACTAATCCATTGCAGAATCAATTAACAGGTATGAGCTACACTACCAGATGATCACATTTGGAAAGGTGCAGTTTACTTTAAACCTGAAACTATATGTTCACTTTTCTGATTAATGAGAAGCAGAAGTTAAGAAGGGAAGCTTTTTGAGAGTTATGCAGGTATTCTGCACCAAAAGCAAACCCAATTGCAATGCATGTCCAATGAGAGGAGAATGCAGACATTTCGCAAGTGCATTTGCAAGGTCTGTAAATAATCTTCCAGTTCTTACTATTTACATTGATGTACTGTTAGGATGGCCACAAATGCAGGATGTACTTCTAGACGACTGCCACAATCTAGAACAAGTTTTTAGATGTTCCTTGTAGCATGTAAAAACTAAGGTGAACTATTGAAACCTGGATCAACTATATAACAGAATTTTAGTCTAGGTATAAGAATCTTGTTGTAATTAAGGAAACCAGTTATGGTTGGAATTTTCACACTTAAGTATCATGAATAACATATGGAAAAAATCAACTTAATTATTTTCATTGAGCAAACACCATGATTGCATTATGGTCTCAAAACCTTCATCAAATCATTCCCTCGAAATGTGTAAAAGCAAGATTTGTTATGTCAATTTACACATGGACCATGTTGACTGCAGTGCAAGACTTGCCCTGCCTGGGCCAGAGGAAAAAGGTATAGTGAGTGCAACAGAAAACAGAACAAATGAGCAAAACCCTGCTACAATGGTTGATCAACAGCTACTTCTTCCACCCCAGGAAACTGAACAATCAGTTCAAAATCAGCTGTCACAATCAAACTGGCAATCAGAAGCAAGATATGGAGTCAGTTATTGTGAACCAATTGTTGAAGAGCCATCGTCACCAGAACCAGAACGCAAACAAATAACAGAAAATGATATGGAGGACACCTTCTGTGAGGATCCTGATGAGATTCCTACAATCAAACTTAATATTGAAGAGTTCACTCAGAATTTGCAGAACTATATGCAAAACAATATGGAACTTCAAGAAGGTGACATGTCAAAGGCATTAGTTGCTTTGACAGCAGAAGCTGCTTCTATTCCTACACCCAAGCTCAAGAATGTGAGTCGACTACGAACAGAGCACCAAGTGTAAGTATCTCTGTCCCTTATTAAAACTGTTCTATGAAAGAATTAGTACTAATAGTTCTAAATGGTCAACACTCAATTGAATTAGTCATATTAAAAAGTAAATGTGTTTCAAAAAACTTTACCACCGATAGCTAGAAGATATTTCAAAAACTAGTTGCACCTATAACACTATCTATAGACAAAGCAAGAATAGCAAACCAACCTGCCAAAGAATAGCATGATAATTATTAATTATAGACTAAAAATCTCCACAAAATTGTTTTCATTTCTTCCTGATTATGCTAACAGGAAAAAAGCTTGAGTTACACTAATCTTTTTCTCCTTTCACCACATGCAGATATGAACTTCCGGATTCCCACCCTCTCCTGCAAGGGGTTAGTTGATTCTGTATCCACCTAAACAAGGATGTTATTTGAGTCCATTAACCAAATTTGTCTTGATGAATGTCTTTTGCTTCTAATTCAGTTGTATAGGCGAGAACCTGATGACCCGTGCTCATACCTGCTCGCTATATGGACACCGGGTAAGTGCACATAGAACTATGATAAATTCCTTTCTGCACAATTAGGACCATAGCTCAAGCCATTCAAACCTTTGGACTTGACGCAGACTGAAAAACCTAGCTATGTAGACTCAACAATCAAACAAGCTAAGGCAGAGCCTACCAATTCAACTTTTAAAATATTACACACACTCACAGGGATTGAGAGAACATTCTAAGCCTTGCAGTGCTTAGTTTGAAACCTAGAAGCATAACTAGCAACTTAGTCATCTGCTAAGTAATCAAAGGGAAATTGTGATTTAGAGCCATAAAATGCTTAGATGCTCCCATTACGTGTGTTAAAAGGAGAGAAGGAAAGAAATAGGTGTGTGTGTGTGTGTTTGGGAAGTAATCAAAGGGAAATTGTTGATTTAGACCATTAAAACTTAGATCTCCCATTACGTGTGTTAAGGAAGAGAAGGAAAGAAATAGGTGTTGTGTGTGTGTGTTTGGGGGGGGGGGGATGGGGTGGGGGAGGGAGATATTAAAAAATCTAAATACAGATTATCTATTTCTTCTGTGCTATGGGGGGATGGGGGTGGGGGAGGGAGATATAAAAATCTAAATACAGATTATCTATTCTTCTGTTGCTATCTTCTTTAAACAATCATCAGTATTTTCAGGATGGATGATGGATGCAAGATCATCACAAAAGCTAACTCACAAAATTTATTCAACCAATGCTGAAGTGACTTTAGGACTTGTTTCAGTTTCATTAGCACTCAATGGCCTGCTGAAATCAGTCCAATTAGCTATTATTTCTTTTTCAAAAGTGCGAAAAAAAAAATCCTAAGTTGAAAAGAAGTCAAAGAAGAGGACAGTAAGAAGCATCCAACACGGCCTGTCCTCTTTGTGCCTTGGAACTTTTCAACTAGAGCCAAAGTCCTGTTAATTTATGGGTCTCTGCCTATATGGATTCCCCATTAAGTTCCCTTCTTTTTCACTAGTTCCAAGAAGGTAATAGGCAAGGTATTGCCAATCCAATGTACAGAGACCAAAAAGTTGCAGCTTTCACTTATTTTAAGCTAATTTGCACCACTATACATAGGAAGTTGCAATTATGTTAATTCATGCAATGACTTCCAATGTGTTAGTAAATTTCTTATAAAATGCTCTCGTTAGGTGAAACGGCAAACTCCATTCAACCACCTGAAAGCAGGTGCAACGCCCAAGAATATGGAAAACTGTGTGATGAGAAGACATGTTTTTCTTGCAACGGTGTACGGGAAGCAAATTCACAAATTGTTCGGGGAACTCTTTTGGTGAGAATATTTATGAGAAAGTTTCATTATGGTCTTGTATGAATCTTACAATTGATGGAATCCGTTTTACTCAATCATTAACAACACATCATTAACAGATACCATGTCGAACGGCAATGAGAGGGAGCTTTCCCCTGAATGGCACATATTTTCAAGTTAACGAGGTAAATTCACTCCAAAAAGCTTATTAGACTTCTGCCTGTGAGCTACAGCATTTTCTTTTAACTCTGACCTACATTCTAAGCAGGTATTTGCCGACCATGATTCTAGCCTGGATCCAATTGATGTTCCTAGATCTTGGATATGGAATCTACCGAGACGAACTGTATACTTTGGGACATCCATACCGACGATTTTCAAAGGTGAAATCTCTAACTACGTTGTAATCCAAGAAAATGCAGTCGTACACTAGCACTCAAATTCTATTTTTGGTCTTATCAGGTTTGACAACAGAAGGTATTCAACACTGTTTCTGGAGAGGTAAGAGATAATGTCAATTCTCTACTTTTATACCATCTTATTATCTTTGATTTGAAAGCTTAGTTACTAGTACTGCATACATGAAAGCAGCAAAACGTCACAACATGTGGTAGCACTAGCACACGATTATTTAAATTCAATTGCATGATATACTTCACTACTCTAGTGCATTTCTCTTGAATATTATCCAGCACAAATGCTTAACATATCAAACTTGAAGACCTAAGGAACACTGGATGTTAGCCTCATTTTAGGCCTCAAAATCTTTCCGATTCACCAAAATACATATATACACACATATGTGTGAGTGATGGAAAAATTTTATGATACTTGTAGTTAACATATTTTCAATCTACTAACCTTTTTGCAGCTGACATCTCATGACTTGACACTAATATTATCTATTGGGTGATATTTTCAATATGTCTAATTCGTATATTTGGTTATTCCCAATCTCCCACCTCTATTTGCATC
This sequence comes from Jatropha curcas, assembly GCF_014843425.1. Next base: position 65,823 of record NW_023590850.1, read on the forward strand.
AAACTCAATAAAGCCCAATAAGGCACCACTAATTCCGTCATCCTAAAAACACCGTCCAGATATAGTTCCCTGTAAAAGGGACATAAAATATCAGCATGTGGAGTATGCAGCCTTTTAGAAGATTGCTAGGAGCAACCCAAATGGATTTTTGCTTGAAACAAAAAAATACCAACCTAACATGTTGACATTTCTGTTCTAAACTAATGAGGATTAAGAACAAGAAAAAATTAAGTAAAAAGCATCCTAGATCACTGACAAGTGACAGCATCTACATTTCAATTCTATCTTATATAGCAGAACAGTGTCTAAACCTGTATGTGCATGCATGCTAGCCCCAGTGTATTTTCATGTGGAGAGGGGAGACAGCAAGCATGATTACAGTAGAATTAAAATAGAAACTTAATATGCAAGCCGCAAAGCAACTTCGTCTCTCCTATACAGTTCCCTCCAATTTTAATTCATTTGGCCAATATGCTGACGAGTACATTACAATAACCTTTATGGAAAACTAGACAAAATTAATGATAAGATATACATGTTAGTTATAGTTTCCTGTAGATATACACGACTGAAAGTTTTAAAAATCTGTCTTTTATTAAAAATGATAGTTATCTTTTTTTCCTGGTTAAACTTGATTTATAAGTGCCTATGCGACATAAACTTGAAAGGCATTTCTTAATTGTGCATACTCTTGAATTGCAGGATATGTTTGTGTGAGAGGATTCGACCAGAAAACAAGGGCACCTCGTCCTCTAATGGCCAGGCTGCATTTTCCAGCCAGCAAGTTAAAACAGAATAGAGGCAGGGATTCAAATGATTAGAATACAACGCCAACCAATAATCAACAATATTTCCAGAGTAGATGACATGTTTGGATAACAATAACCCGTAGCATCACATCTACATTCGACCAATGTAACTTGTTTCTCATAGTAACTTGTACGATCCCATGATGTATGAGCATGTAGCGTGTACATGGTTAACAAAGTTGTAATTTTATCAATTTTCTTAATGTTATGCTCGTATTTGAGCCATTCTTCTGAAACAAGTCACTATTTCGAACTCTACTATCTCAAGATAATCCACAAACTAGCTAATCTGGCAATAAAATGGGATATAAGGTCATTCAGATAAAGTGACTAAACCACAAATCAAAGTTTCACAGTTCAATCAGTTTCTCCATTTCACTAACAGTAAACACAATCTAAATATCAACGAACTCCTAATGTTCGATGAAGCTCAAAATGCGTTATTATAATTAAAAATTGCATAATCAACCACCAATGCGACTTAATCAAAGAGGAATTCAAGTTTCTTGATAAGAAGCAATTCAAACAACTGAATACAGATACAGTTAGAGGTATAATTTAGCGAATCCAACATTTTCAATCGAAGGAGACCATTGATATGAAATTGATGGCATAATGGAACAGAATAGGCAACAGAGAACAAAAACAGCAACTCAAATTTTCATAGAAAATCAAATCGTAGTGAAGGTAAGATTTTTAAGATCGATAAACGTACCTTTCGATTCGGCGAGGGAGACTGAGAGTGCGAGAAGGGAGAGGTTTTGGTGAAATTAATGCTTCTGCCGCCTTAGCGCCTTTTACATCTTTTTCTTTCCCTCCCAATTAGGATGGTTTTATGTTTGAAATACGCGCCACACGTGGCGACAGACTTGATACTGAATTTAGTGGGCTGGGCTGTAAGTAAATAAATAAATCTAACACGGCTTTTTATTTTGGAGATTATAAATGTGTTCTCGTACAATATCAAAATTAATAATTTTATCTCATTTCTTTTGAATAATACATTACATTATCCCATTATTTTACTCCCGTTGTACTATAATACACTCCTCTCCAACTTAGTCATTTTGGACGTCAAATGGAAAGGAAAAGACAAAAGCCCTTGTGCAATTATAAAAAAGAAAAGTGAAGATTTTGTTTCTAGGCCTCCTTGATCGTTGTCGTTTATGCCACCTCCTTGATCAATCTGATCATTGAAAGCTCTACGAATTCTTGCACGAGCATTAGGTTATGTTCTTGATAAAGCAACGAGTTTTGACATTAGAAGAGATGAAGCTTATCATAATCTTATTTCTCTTTGTTTGTTGTTTCGTTGCTGAGAAATGCAAGGAAGATGAAAGTAAATTATTTCGTCTATTCAAATCTCTTTATTTGACAAGATGAAAGGAAATTATTTCGTCTATTCAAATCTCTTTATTGACTTGTGACTTCTATTTATAGGTTTTCTTTTTTGCTTGCATTGACTTTATTTCTTTTTCCTCTAATTATTTCGTCTATTCAAATCTCTTTATTGACTTGTGACTTCTATTTATAGGTTTTCTTTTTTGCTTGCATTGACTTTATTTCTTTTTCCTCTTTCGATTTTCCTTTTCTAGTTTCTGTTTGATTTTACTTCAATTATAATAGTTAATATTAGGGGTGTGCACTGCTGGATGGGACTGTGGGAATCCTGATCCTTTTCCGAAAACCATCCCGAATTTCTCATCTTGAGAAAATCCTAATATTAATTTAATATTATGTCCAGAATCACATTTTGAAAATAATTATGAGATGAAATTAGTTCTTTGATTATAACCGACTCATACTGATTTATGTTCTGTCCGATCCCATCTCGTTCCATCTTGAAAATTAGGATTTCCTGTCCATTTTTTCTTTAAAATTCTAGTTGTCTTTTTTATTAATTTCAAAATATGTCCATAAAAATCATTTCATCCTTTTTATTTTAGTTTTTTATGATGTCAATTACTGCTAAAGTAATAATAATACGAAAAATAATAAGCATCTTTTAAATATAAAATAAATCAAGTAATTAAACATATTTTTCAATAAAGATTTTTTCTCTCTTATTCCACATTATGTGTTAAGTAAATCTTTTTAAATAAATTTTGTATATTAAATAAAAAATGAAAAGATTAATTAATACAAGAGAAAATATTAACTTTAATTAATTTGATTGCCGGATTATTGATTATACTTAATGCTATCATTATTTATTTTTCAGATGATATTTAGGATTAAATTAAGTATTAAATTGAAATTAACTTAAAGACAAAGCGACAAAAATAATGATGAGTTAAAATTTATAAAATACATGTAAAGTTAAATTATATATTGTTTTGCATTATTTTATTTTATTATATTTAATACTTTTATTATCTAGAAAATAATTACTTAAAAATATTCTATTATAACTTTAGTAGTAGATCATCAATTATTGAATTAATTATTTAATTTATTCTCTTTTTTAACTCAAACTTATATAAATAAATTTTATTTGATTGTAATTTGAATATAGTACTTTTTTTTATGAAAATAATTTAATAAGACTAAAAAATCCTGATTGATTCTGACCTAACACATTTCGTCATATGCCCATTGACTCGAATTTTTGGTCGTCCCGTCGCAAAAAATGGGATGGGATGAGATAGGACTACAAATCTATTAGAACTTCATTTTTTATGTCTCGATATTTTGGGATGGGACTGAAAATTATGTTATTCTCATCCCAACCCGACTTATGCATACTCTTAGTTAATATTAAAATAGAAATTGGCTGGGTTTTAATTAAAAACTAAAACATCAATAATTAAAAACGGAAAGGAAAAAATAATTTTGAAAAGTGAAGGAAAATTAACGGAGATGATCAAATCAAGATAGAAAACTCAGCCACAAGAAAGAGCGGATATAAGAGAAAGAGATAGAAGAATATGAGAGTAAGTTAGAAATAAGGAATTCTTATTTTTATATTGACTAACAGTTTATAGGTTAAAATATCTACAGAAGGACAAAAAAGTTGAATGGGATAAATACGTAGAAATAAGATAGTATATTTTCTAAAAAGTAAAGACAAATTAGTTATTTTTGGCATTCTATGAGAACATCATTATAGTTTTTCCTTTTATTTTTTTTCTTTTTAAAATGATAAAATCATTTATAAAATTTTATATTATTTATCATTTATATCATTATTATTACATATACTAGTGTTCAAGAACGATGCTGAAACGATCCGAAAATTTAATTTCGTAAAATATTCATTTAAAAACTAAATTTTTATTCCAACTAATGAAATTCAACGGAAAATATTTTATTATTGCTAAACCAGACATGTAAACCAGTTTGAATTTTCTGAAAACCAAGTGAAAAACCCGTAAACCACGCAAAAAACAAGCCAAATCATTGAATTAAGCCAAATCAGCTCAAATCGAACCAAAATTAGCCCAAAAAGCTCTAGAAGACCCTAGACTATTGAAAAATTATCTTTTGGCCCCATTCTTTCTCTCCTCTCTTGGGTTTGTCCTCCCCGTCGCGCGACAGCCCCACCCCCTCCCTTTCTTTCGTTTTCAGGCCACCGGCCATGAAATCCAATAACCAAGCATTCCAACCTCATCTTCACAATGAGAGGAACTCGTCTGTGATCTTGATTTGCGAGGTAGAAGCCTGAAACGAGAGAGAACACGACTGGAACTCGAGCGATGTTGTGTGATGAAGTTTCTGGCGATCCACACTGTTTCCGGCGGTTGCAGCGTGAAGGGGGGTGCCGATCGCTTCATCTCCTCCATGAGATTGTTTCTCCCCTATCAATTCCGGCGAAGAAGCTCAGATGATGGAACCGCCATGGAATGCAATGGAGAAGCCACTTTCGAGGCCATTTTTGGCCAAATAAGGCATATCCAGTCCAAGTTGGTCGCGGATCTAGAGCCCCCATGAGATTTCAAGCATTTTGGTATATATGTTGTAAAATTCTAGCCAAAAATTGCTTTTTCAACCATCATGCACTGTGAATACTCAAATTTTGAGGCTCAAAGAGCCTATTTTCCCGGACTGCAAACAGTCCGGCTTGACCGGAGGCCGTTCGGAAAAGTTCACCGAAAGTGAAAACTCCCGGAAAGCTTTTTGAACGAGGGTTATATGTGTTGCCGCCGGTGGGGTCCAACACCCTGGGGGCGTCGGCCGCCCTGTCCTCTGTGGTCCCAATATCCCTCTATGCCGCTATCTATAAATACAGCCTGGCACTCCGTTGTACTTCTTAGTTTCGACGCTCCTTCCTACGCTCTTGGCGATTCTTTACTGCTTTTCTGCATTTAGTATAGGGTTTTATGATGTTTTTCTGTTTACATTGATCACTTAAAAAAATCGATATATATTATATTTCCTCTAATCTAGGAGCTTTAATCCGGAGTTTTCAATGAAGTCTAATAACCCCCGTAAACGGGTAAGAACTAAAACTCTCTCCAATAATCTTCTGCATATTTCTCTTCTAACTCCTAATACAACCCCACACATAATCATTTGCATAACGCCTTATATAATTAAGTTTAGGCTAAAATGCCCGTTAATCAATACTTATTCATGCCAAATACCCGACAATCAATCAGTTAAATTAATAGGTATGATATAATTCGCCTTTTACGAACAGTCCGGCCTAAGTCAATTAATTCAATAATTTTGGGCTAAATAAGGCCTTAATTAAACCAATTTTTGCAATTAAATTGCTTATATTGTAATTCAATTATTGACCCTTATAAGTAGGACAAAAAAATCGCTTAAATCGGAATTTTGGCAAAATGGTTGGCAACAAATTCTTTTGGCTAAAAGCCTTAAATCAATCAATTTTGGCGACAATCGCCCAATCAATACCTTTTGGCAAACAAATTGCCTCAATCAACTCATTTTGGCTAAAAGCCTTCAAATAATCACTTTTGACAAACCAATTGCCTAAATCAATCTTTTTGGCTAAAAGCCTTAAATCAACACTTTTAGCAACAAACGCCTAATCAAATCAATTAATTCTTTTGGCAAAATGCCTAAACAAAAATGCACGAAGCATACACACACTCATGCATTAAGCATGCCCATTCTAAGCCCTTTAAAAAAGGCCTATCGAACTACGTCGACTTTGATCTTCTATTCAAACGGAAGTACGTAGGCACGTTTGGGATTTAACCTCACCCCTTTTTTTTGGATTTTTTTTTTTCTTTTTTTTCCCAAAATTTTTTTTTTTCCCCCCAAAAAAACGGGGGAAAAAGGGGGTTTTTTTACCGGGTCTTAGGGGGGGGGAGGGGGCCCAAACGGGGTTTTTTTCGGATTTAAACCCCGACAGCAAGTCGAAATCACTTTAAACATTTCATTAGTCCAATTACATCATACCTTGCAAAGCATCATTCATCGGTTAAGTTCATCAGCACGGAACATAGTCTTCGGGGATCCACCTCGGGTTTGCAAAACTATGCCTTAAACATTGGGATAATTAATCTAGTAATTAGGTTAATTAAAAAAATTTAGAGTCAACAATTAGGTTAATTAAAATTAGAGTCAACTGAGGGTTTTTTCCTAGTTTACCCTAAAATAATTAAACAAGGTGGCGACTCATACACGTGCATTTCTGCCCTTTAGTCATATGCATTATATGCCATATGTTTCCGGGGGAGGGGTTCACATGCACGAGTGACGACCGACCAGCGACACTCCGGTGAGGCCCCAAGAAGCAGAATCATTTTCCCCTTGCGCGGATCGTGGAATTGTCATCCGATTTTCGAACGGTATGCTCTAAGACTCAGTTCCTAATTTTTGATATAAATTTCAAATTTAGAATCATTAGTTGATTAAGTTGATTCCGAATAAATAGTTAATTGAATATGATTCATGTTAGGAAACCTATATAGATAAACACATTTAATTCTGAAGATTTAAGAATACTAGTCAATTAGAATATTTTAGTATTTATGTTAGATTAGTTGATTATCGAAGTAGATATAACTCAATAACGAGAAATTAGATTATTTGAGTAACTTTATAAATAAATAGAATATGTTAATCTTTTATGATAAATTAATTTTGATTAGTTTACGGTGTTTATATTAGCTGATTGCGATTAATTATTTGGTTTAGGTTTTAGAATCTTTAAGTGCGTATATGTGTGTGCGATGGTTGATAAATATTGTTTAAGGCAGATGGGTTGATTTGATTGGTTTGCCCGATGGATGGGCTGTGAGAATGGAGTAAATGATTAAATAAATGAATGATCGTTATGGCGGACGGCACTAGTTATTGTGAATTGCCCGATGGATGGGCTTTGAGAATTTATTACTGAATTATAGATTTAGGCGGGTGGTTTAGCCCAATTTCTAAGGAAGGTTCCGTCGAAATTTCGATAGAATCTTGGCTAATCATATATAGTAATTAAATTAATAGGTTTATTTAGATTAATTCTATACCTTGATATTTTAAAATAAAGTTCTTTATTTATTTTATTATTATTGTATTATTATTTAATACTCTCATATTTATTTGCATTGTTATATGAATATTTATTTGAGCTCTTGCATGCTAGTGTTTGATTACTTGATATGCTTGCATTTAATTGCAATATTTGATTATTTGTGTTGTGACATTGCTATGCCTCTTGATCACTCTAGCAATTTAAATCTGCAATTATTTGATTATTTTGTGTTGTGACATTTATTTGTGTTGTGACATTGCTATGCCTTGTTTGTGTGGAATTGGGAGGAAGTGGGTCACCATGGGTTTGTGAGGACGATTCTAGAAATGATGAAAATATGGAATTCAACCGTCGGCCAGGTATGAGGAAATCGGCGCCCCTGTGTGCACCTGATGATATGATATGGAAAACCACAGGGCTGGTCAAGTGAGGATTAGACTGGTCGGCCATGTATGGGGATCGGCTCTCTGGTGCACACGTCATGAGAGGATGAGCCATGTGGGATGATGGCTCATCGAGGGTTTCGGTGACTCCACAGACTAATTTTCACATGATATGATTATGTGAAGGTGTTAATATTTGCGATGATTGTTGTTATGTCATTTGTGTGACTGTCAGTGTGATAATATAACTAGTCAGATGGTTAAATTGATATATTTACATATTCATGTGAATGCATGTGTTGTGCAACACTTATTATTATTTATAAGACTCATATGTCTTGTTTAACTTTTCAAGAAGTAGGTTCCTCTTTATCCCAGTTTAAGCTTTGTTTCCTTCGCAGAGCTAGGAAAGAAATTCCCTAATTTAAATAATTAATTTATTATATAGTTATATGTACGCGAACTTGCTTATATTTATTTGTTAGTGAACTCCGCAGTTGTAGGATTTATGTACCTCTAGTTGTGTATTAATATAGGTGTAATGATTTTATGAGCCCATATTATAAGTTCGTGTTTTATTTATAATAATAGGTTTTCTAATGATTTGCAGTTGTAGGATTTATGTACCTCTAGTTGTGTATTAATATAGGTGTAATGATTTTATGAGCCCATATTATAAATGTAATGTATTACAAATTCGGCCGAATCATGAAATGTGTAAGATGTTAAATTTGGGGCCAAAATATAATATAATTATAAGGTTTATTGAGTATGGTAATATGGGCTAAATGGTAGAAATTCATATTGAGATAGTTGAATTTTAGTGATTCATGCTTACTACGGGCCTCAAGCGCCTTAAGCTTTCCTAAGCCCTAGTGCCAGTCCGGCCCATAGAAACGGGTCGTGACAGATGCGATGCACATTGTTACTCGTTGAACATACCCGTTAGAATGATTATTTATAATTTTTATTTATATATTTTTTTATTAATTTTTACAAAAACAATATAAAAATTCAATATTTTTAGTTATAATTACTACATTCCGAAAAATAGGTGCAAACCACTATTATATATACCGATAAATAGCGTGCCAACCAATCATAACATCATATATATATAGTCATTAATTATTTGAATGAATAAATTTTAATAATTTTTTTATTACTATAGATTTCTGGAACAAAAATGAAGCTATGTTTCTTACAAATGGTTGAAATAAATAAACCATTTCATCCACTGATCTCTGCCATTATAGAAACTAAACTTACTAATATACTTAAAATTCATTGTTAATCAAATTCAAATTTTTACTATTGTTACAAAGTTGAAAATAAATAACCATTTCATCCAAGATCTTGCCATTTATAAAAATAAATACTTATATAAATTATTGGTAATCAAATTCAAATTTTTCTTGTGATAGTATACCAAAATAAAAAACAAAATCAAAAGTTAAAATTAGTACCTTAGCCATTAATAACAATAAAATGAAGTTTTCAATATAACAATAGCAAAGAAACTCTTGAAAGTAGAAAGTCTTCAATGAATTATTGAAAATAAAAGGAAAAAAAATCCTTAATAGTAACCAAAGAAAATATAGTTATTTGATAGATTAAATTTTCAATTCAGCTATAATTTAAATATTTATTCTTTATTATCATAATAATAGATGTAATATTAAAATCAAAGTATAATAAAATTTTAAAATAAAAATATGCAACAACTTGAAAAAAAAAAGAAGTGTTAAATGTTAAAAAAAAAATTACAATCATGATTTAAATAAATTTTTTTAAAAAATTAACAAATTTATACTAATCGAAAATTGATCAAGAAATTTACTTATCAGATTTTCGAATAAAATAATTAATACCTTCAAAAGAATGATATGGCAAAAAGTAGCTAACAATAATAACAAAGCAAACAAAAGGAAATAATAGTTGACGGATAAAAACTTATTAAAACTTATTAAAACTTATTAAATTTTTAGACTGCTTGTATATATTGATTTATAGACTATCATTCTTTCTACATTTGACTTGATCTTCACTGTGAAACAAATGATATCTCTGCAAGAGGTACGTTAGAAGACAGTTCTCCAACCAATCATGAACGACGAAGCAATCTGCAGTTCCTGTTTGAAGATTGGTTTAAGCATCCTTGGTTGAAACAGTAGTTGAAATTTGGAAAAAAAAAAAAATCAGAATTAATACAAGTATAATTATACTTATAATTACTGTAACTCTCCTTACACAATAGTTGATTTTTCAATGGTTATATTGTAAAGTGCATCGTTACACTAAAGTGCAAGAGACGAAGATCAATTATTTTGTTTCATGTAAATTTAAATTTAAATATTTTAATACATATGTAGTTACATGCCAATTTCAGACTATTTAAATTTATATTTAACAATACATGGAAAAATTTTTAAATAAAATTTATAATATTGCAATATAGTAGGTAATATTGAATCACTAAATTGCTGACTTAATAAAATTTATGTCATTAATATTTGATCTCAATTAATTTAGTTACTAATTAACTTTTGATTATGATTCTTGTAAATAAATATGGCCCTTTGTGTTTTCAAACTGAAATGTTGATTATTGACTTTCAATATAACTTCCAACGAAGTAAGTTTTAATTCGTAGGATATAATTTCTTACTACTCAATGTTCCAATCTTATATTCACTGCTCAATATTTAGTTGTAGAATATAATTTTTTCTTTTTATTTTTTACTAGCATCCTACTGAGGAAGTGCAATGATTTCACGTTATCATGTTGAGTTTGGGTTCCCTTCCTATGTGGTAAAAGCCCATATTTTGAAGTCTATTAAACTAATTATTGTTTTACAATTTTGCCTCTCAACTAACAGCCATATTTATGATATTTTAAAGCCATATATATGATATTTTTGGCTTGCTATTTGATTGATTCACACATCAAAAAACCATGTTGAAAAAAAACAGAAAAGAAGAGGAGAGAGAGGATTTTTTCTGCACAGCCCATCCAGCACCAGCCATCGTGTTTTGGAGATTCCTGGAGGTATCCCAACCGTTGGATCTTTGTTGAATATTTGGATATGTTGTTCTTTACTATCTCGTTATTGATTCTCACCGACGAGATTTTGATTTGGAGGTCAGAGATTGAGTTGTGGCTCTGAATCACGAAGCTAATCCTGTTCTTTGCTTCCAGCCTCTGCATAGCTTCATCTTCTTCAGGCATTTCGGGCCAGTCACCCTTTGTCGGATTGAGCTGATTTTTGGTCGAGCATTTGTTCCTAACATCCAATTCTTGATTCTGTTGATCATTTAAAATTTTTGGCATGGTAGAAATTTTTAAAATGTATTAGAACATAAACTGGTGTTTTTGTGGTAGTCACTCTATTTGTGTTTGCTACACATTTGTTGTACGGTATAGTGTTTGTGGTATAGCTACATTTTTAGTGGTTGTAGCTTGCTGTAATTTGTAAGACAATATTTGTGATAGTGAACTTTATTTCCTTGGACCGGAGGAGAGGTCCCGTAGTCTTTATCCTTCACACCGGAGGAGTTTTCCACGTAAAAAGATTTGTGTTCGTGTGGTAAATGTTATTTTTGATTGTGCATGATTTGGGGCAGCTTGTGTTACTTGAATTTGCTACTCATTGTTACTCCTAATATATTCACTCAAGTGGGGAAGTTTTTGTTGTGGAGTTAATTTGTGTTACTTCCCATCACAGTGGTATCAGAGCTGCGGTTATTTTGTTGATTGAGCAGTTTTTTTGCTTGTTTGAATTATGGAGGTAAATATGAGTAAAATGATTTGTTTGGATGGCACAAACTATCACACTTGGAAAGGAAAGATGAAAGATCTTTTATGGCACCAAACTATCACACTTGGAAGGGAAACGCCTAGCATGAAAGATCTTTTTGTTTTTTAAAGAGTGTCAACTATCATTTGTCTGTAATTGGGCTTACTAGTAAAGCCCTAGTCTACAGTTTGATATGAAGTAATTGTGACTGTTTGTTAGCATCAGCAAGTAATGTGTTTTCTATTAGGGCAATGGTGAGATTAGAGTAATAATGTATATAATCATATTAGTAATTGATACACATTGCCAAAACTCTTATGGGAAAAAAGCTTTAGAATCTTGTATGCTTCTAAAACTTGTAAACAACAAGTTGTTCTTACTTAAGGCAAGCCATACGCCATCTGCAGTACAAAAGAGGGGAGCTAGTACTCTGACATGTAAAATGATTTCAGGGTATCTTTGATAAAGCCATACGCCTGCAGTACAAAGAAGGGAGCTCAGTACTTGACCATGTAAATGAATTTCAGGGTATCTTTGATCAGTTATCCAATATGGGTGTCAGATTTGATGAGGATATTATGGGATTTTGGTTGTTGAATACACTTCCTAACTCTTGGGAAAACTTCAGGGTATCTTTGACAAAATCTGCGCCTGATGGTGTTGTAACTATGCAGTATGTGAAGAGTGGTGTTCTGAATGAAGAAGTAAGAAGGAGAACTCAGGGTGCTTCCACATCACAGTCAGATATTTTATTTACTGAAAACAGAGGGAGAAGCAAAAGTAGAAGTCATGATCACAACAGTAGAAGCAAGAGTAGGAGTAAATCATAGTCAAGGTATAAGGACCTTGAATGTCATTATTGTGGTAAATCTGGGCATATTAAATGGTACTGTTACAAGTGGAAAAAGGATAACAAACGCAATAAAGGTAAGCAAGAAAAGAATGGTAATGATGAAAATGGTGATCGTGTCAGTGTTGCTACTTCAATTGATTTGGCTATTGTTCATGATGGAAGTATGATTAATGTTGCCAGCAATGAGGTTCTTTGGGTACTTGATAGTGGAGCTACACACCATGTTGCTTCAAAGAGAGGATTCTTCACATCTTACACTCCTGGTGATTTTGGAATTTTACTGATGGGAAATGAATCTGTATCCAGAGTAGTGGGCATTGGCAATGTAACTGTGGTGACTAACCTTGGTATGAAGTTGATACTTAAGAATGTTAAACATGCGCCAGATGTGAGGTTGAATTTGATATCCTGTGAAACTTTATATCATTATGGATATGACACCAATTTAACAGCACTTAAAAGAAAATTAAATAAAAATGAAAGAGTGTCTAAATTAATAACAGGGTAATTCGTATTGATATTGATACGCCAATCCCTGGCAACAGCGCCAAAAACTTGACAGCGGTTTTCGCAAGTGTACGAAATCGCAACAAGTAATATAGAGTAAGAAAGTATCGTATCCATAGGGATTGTTTCTCAATTACCAAAATTATGTTAACCTATTATTATTTAGACGATGATGAAAGGAATTCGCTGTAAAGTAAATAAAATTCAAAGTAAAAGAGATTAAACACAAAATTTAGGTGAAAAGAAATCAGGGGATTAAGCTACTAGGGAATTTGATTTCATTTAATTCCATCCAGCCTATTCTATTAGTTCATTAATCAAGTTTAATTGTTCAAGTAGGAGAAAACAACCCTAAGGTTACTAACAAGCTCTCCCGATTTATTGTTAGCTATATTTAATAGTGAAAATTAAACATGAATCAGATCATTAGGTTTTATGGTTGTTTTATGAATCACAACTTAATACTGTTATTAACTATGGAAAGCCCCCTTGAATCAAACCACATTATAGTTTCCAACAAATCAGTTATTATTCTTAAGTAAATTATTACCTTATTCATATCAATAACCCTTCTCACCGAATGATGGTTATTGAATAATTCAATCCAGGTGGAAATATTTTCTGCCTTGGGAAGCCCTTAAGCCAATAATAAGTTAATAACAAGAACAAAGAAAATAAATCTAATTTATTATAAGCTGGAATCGAAATTAAAATTACATTCAAATCCCTAGTATAAAAGTTTTAGCTAGACATAGTAATTAAATTAAACTCAATTCCACACTTGAATCATTCATCATATTTAAAGACAAATTAATAAAGAAAGAAAACAAGATGAAAAGTTTTAGAAATAAAAACTGTATCACAACTATGTTGATGGCTTCCTTGAATCTGTAGCACAAATTATTTGAAGCTTTGGAAATCTTTGAGAAGAGAGGACATGTAAAGAAGTGTACAAAGGAAAAACGATCCCTGCTATGAATAGTTTCTTCTTCTTTATATAGAGCTCTTGAAGGCAAGTTTGACTTCCTTTTAGGAAATTAGAATCCTTATTTAGTGCAAAATCTTTTATAGGAGATCATGACTGTTTTAGGTTCTTGATTTTCTTCTTTGATTAGGACTCCTTTTTTCCCTAAGATAGGTCAGTCTTGTTTAGTGTGTTTAGGAAATTCCCTGAAGGTCGGCCCAGTCGGCCCATGTGAGAAAGAGCTTGATTTGCGTATTAAATTCTCGCTGGTTCCGCCTGCGTAGCACGGGCGTGCTTCATGGCACGGGCTGAGTGTGCTTTAATCTGGATGTCTGGCCAGTGAAGCACGGGGCGTGCTTAGCAGCACGGGCTAGTGAAGCACTGAGGCACGGGCATGCCACTTAGCACGGGAAGGGCGTGCTTCTCTCTGGAAGTCTACTTGGAGCTGCCTTGGGCGTGCTATGCTTAACACGCCCTGGTCCTATTGTAGCACGGCCGTGCTTTTTGACACCACCCTGGCCGTGCTCTCTTCTGTCTCTCCTTTGGTTTCCTTGGCTTCTAGCACGGTTATGCCTTTTAGCACGGCCAGGGCGTGCTACAAGTCAAGTGCCTTGTGTTATAAAGCTCTTTTCTGCGCCAAATTCCTGTAATTTTCTCTTAGATCAAGCGGATTAAAAGTCAAGGAAGCTTTTGAACACAATTATACTAAAAGTAACGGGCGTGCTAGAAGTCAAAGTGCCTTGTGAATATAGAGGCTCTTTTCTGCGCCAAATACTGTAATTTTTCTCTTAGATCAAGCGATTAAAAGTCAAGGAAGCTTTTGAAACACATTATACTAAAAAGTGATTTAAAATCAAATTAAAGCATAAAACTGCTTAAAATTTCTAATAATAAAAACTATATTAAAAACACTATAAAATTAACACCTATCAAAATTCCCCAAACTTAAACCATTGCTTGTCCTCAAGCAACCAAACTAAAATAAAATAATTTGACGACACTAGCTTACCATGGTTGGAGATGATCTTCAATAAACTTTTCAAGATATCATGATTAGTAAATAAGTGGATAAACTCAATTGTTCTCCATACTATTCACATTTAAGCTTGACTTTTATTTCTTGAAGGAAACACGTTCATTGAGTAAAATACAAGTTTAGAGAGATTGTCAACACTAATACTTATTCAAATTATGATAAACAGGACATGAATCATCTAAAGCATTAAGACAATTGATAGAGCCCAAAGTGGCATTTCCATATTGCCAGAATTATCTCCTTTCTCCACGATTTAAAATTGCATTACGATTCAAAGATCAGAAGGTCTTTATTTTTGGTGTAACGGGGCTACTCTTTGTGTTAAACTTTGCTTAATCAAAAAGAAAGGCGAAAAAATGTAGACAAAAAGTACAAAAGAATGTATAACTTTCAGATTACCTATTTTTAATTAAACTCTTCGTCCAGTTCTAGGAAGTGTCTTGTTTTGAAACTTTTCTTACCTGCTAGAGGCATCTTGACAAGTCTTCTTATACTTTTTGCACTATTTCTTCCTTCCTTTTCTAATTTTTTTCTTGAAGTCTATTTGATTGCTTTTCATGTGCCTCTTTCTAATCTTTCTTCTTTTCTTATTGCTAGTATTATTTGATGAATTCTCCCTTTTTTGTTGCTTACATTCTAATTAAAAATCGAATCTTTTCATCATACAATTCCTTTTACTTAGGGTAGGAAAATTGAATTTGTTTTAATGCTTGTTTATGAGGTAGAAGAAAAATTTCCGGTTTTTAGGCTTTCAAAGTTGTTTCAAGGAGTCATATTATTTAATTTATTGGTCTAGGCTAAATATAGGTTTAAACAAAAAAAAATTTGCCTAAATCATTCTCTTTCAAAAAGTAAAACATTTAAATTTTTCGCCTTCGAGGATTTCTAAGTTTTTCTAGGGGAAGCCCGAGGTTTTAAAATACTTTAGAGTAAAAAACACACCTATATATTCATAACTCTCATAAAAATCCAGGTTTAAAACTTCTAGAAACAAATAATTTAATCAATAACATATTTAAATCAAAATTTCAAATTCAAAACTTTAATATGCTAAACTTTAGATCATTATGTTTAACACTTATTTACTAGAATGAGAATCTTCAAGGCTTACTTGTATCATTCAAACATGTTAAAGCAAAAACACAAAAAATTTTTAGACTTAAAATTCCCTTCCCCCAATCAATCAATCACATTTGTCCAATGTGTATAAATTCCCCAAACTATTTCATTACTTGAAAAAGCAGTAAGAGAGAAGAAGAACAAACTACCAACCATTGTATGAAACAATACAATAGAAGTGGTGGAAAGTGTCTTAGCTAAAGAGCAACTAAACATTAAGACAAAAACTACTAAGAGTTAAAAAAATCCACATAACAAATAAACAAGTTTAAAATGAAAACAACACGACAAAGTATTTAAAACAAAAGAAACTTAAACAAAAAAACGAAAGAAAAGAGAAAATCCATCAATTTTCTGTGTGGGGTGAAAAGAGAGAGTTTGAAGCTGCTCTTTCAAAGAGGGCGCCAATTAATAAGTGGTCTAATCGTGGCACCGCCTGGGCGTTGCTCTCCTCTGACCAGGCAAAACAACAAAAGTGGTCGTACTGCACGGGCTGCTACATAGCACGCTGGGTGCTCTTCTCCGCTCTCGAGTTCTTTTCTCGGCCGCGCATTTGAATGTCCGCGCGCGACTATCAGGTCGCGCCCCCGAGATGGAAGTGCGCTCGCGAGTTTTTCTTACAAAACTCTTTCCTGCTTTCTTTTCTAATTTCGCGCTCGCCTTGTGAATGTCGCGCTCCGACTTGGCGTTTTCAGTAACACGGCGTGCCATTAGCACGTCTTAGCGCGTGCTCTCCTCTGACCTTCGTGTGTTAATCTCTTTTCTATGCACGGGCGTGCTGATGCACGCCTAGGCGTGCTCGTTTCTGATTTCCACTTTTTTCCTACAAAAACTCTTAACTAAAACAAAAGACGCTATATGGAGAAAAATTTTGGATTTTGACAAATAAATAGGAGTAACATAATAAATGACGAAAATTTAATAAAAATAGCATGGGTTGTCTCCCCATGAGCACTTTCGTTTAACGTCGTTATTCGACGCACTTATCTGAATTTAGGCTAAGCAAGACCAAGGGTAGTCTTGATGGTTCAAAGGTTCATTATTATAGCTTCCAAATTTGGCATTTACCCTGAAACTTCGACTTCGACTTACCATCCACTATTTCAATCCGCCAATGAGTAAAAATTTCCTATTATGAAATGGTCCAGACCATCTAGAGCGCAACTTACCAGAAATAACCGAATCTAGAGTTATAGAGCACATTTGCTGGCCTACCTTTAATCCTATGAAATGCGCTTAATCGTGCCATTGTTTAGTGCGATCTTTATATATTTTAGCACTTTCATAAGCATGAGCGCAATTCATCCATTCATTGTTTAGCTGTAACAAGCGTTTTGTCCCACTTCCTTGGCATTAAAGTTGAGAAATTGAATGGCCCAAAATTGCCTTATGTTCTAACTCTACAGGAGATGACAACCTTACCCCATACAACCATGCATATGAGACATTACCTATAGGCGTTTTGAATGCGTTCTGTAGGCCCAATAGAGCTTCATTCTAGCTTTTTGACCAAATCCTTTCGATTGTCCACAGTGTTTCGAGTAGTTCTTTTATTTCTCTGATTAGTGACCTCTACTGTCCACTGGTTTGAGATGATATGGAAGTACCTACACGATAGTGACACCATATTTTCATAAGGAGGCTAAATATCGATTACAAAAATTTTGCTTACTCGTCGTGAGTTATCGCCCTTGGGAGTACCATGCCTTGTTAAAAATGTTTTTTCTTGATTGAAGCCTCATCACACTATTTGCATCGTTATTTGGCAGAGCCAAACAGCTTCTGCCACTTTGACACATAATCCACGCCACTTAGTAATGTTATTGATTTAATAAGTGGTGGAAAAAGGTCCCATAAATCAGACCCCAACATCGAAGATTTCAACTTCAGATGCTGTTCAGGGGCATTTCATGTCTCTTCGAATGTTTACCTAACCTTGGACAACAATCACAAAGACGAAAACATAATTTTATAAGCATCTTTAAAAAAGATTAGGCCCAATACAACCAACTTTCTAGTTATACGCGCAGCTGTTTTTTTGCTCTTAAATACCTCCACATTCCATTGAATTGGCAGAATTTAAGGAACTTTCTATTTTCAGTTTCCGTATACATCTCCCTTGAAGAGCTATCACTCAATACTTGAACAAAAATGGCTCCTCCAATAGTAAAATTTGATATCATGAATTTTTTTCTTGTTGGTAAGAAAATTGAGAGAATTTCGCAAACAAGATATAACTATGTCAGCGTACCAGGGGGTTGAGCATTTGCTACTAGAAGAAGTTGCTCATGAGGGAAAGCTTTCATTTGATTTTGTAGCTCGCGTATCTTCCTCCCCAATTCAAGCTGGAAAGATGTCAGCAACGAGGTTTTCGTCCCCTTTTTGTCAGAATTTCAGTTCAAACTCTTGCAATAGAAGTACCAACGAATGAGTCTCGGCTTGATCTTTTCTTTCTCCAGCAAGTATTTAACTGCGGAATGATCTGTGTAGACTATTGTTTTCAGCTCCAATTAGTAATGCCCTGAATTGTCAAAAGCAAAACAATACTTAGCAGTTCCTTTCCATAGTTGCATAATTTAATTGTGCATCTCAATGTGCGACTTGCATAATAGATAAATGGCAACTTCTGTCTTTTCTTATGTCCAAACAGGCTCCTACAGCATGATCACTAGCATTCACACATGAGTTCAAAGGGTATCCAACTCTGGTGTGGGGATGATCGGGCTGAATTAACTCCTTCTTTAACCTGTTAAAGCATCTAACAATCTTTGTTAAATTCAAAAGGAACATCTTAACTAGTAGATGCAAAGAGGTAGTTAAGTTTGAGAAATCCCTTATGAATCTTCTGTAAAATCCTGCATGCCAAGAAAAACTTCTTATGCTCACTGTGTTAGGGGAGGTAGTTTTTTCAATTCCTCAATTTTGCCTTGTCTCTTCAACTCCCCTTTATGAGAGATTTTATCCCTTAGACAATCCTTCACTAACCATGAAGTGACATTTCCATTAAACAAGTTAGTATCTTCACATCGTTGCATTCACTTAAAGATAAATTATGAAAGGCATGATTCGAAGAAGAACCAAATACAGAAAAATCATCCATGAATATTGCAAATAAATTTTTCACCATATCAGAAAAGATGGACATCATGCACCTTTGAAAGTTGCAGGGCATATGCATCCCAAAAGCATGCTCCTATAGCCAAAAGTGCCATAAGGACAAGTGAATGTAGTCTTTTCTCTTGTCTCAGGCTATAGTATGAATACCCTAATACCATCTAAGAACAATAAAAAGGATATCCTGCAAGTTTTCAAGCATTTATCAATAAAGGGACAGGGGAAAGTGATCTTTGCTGTTGCTTTATTTAATTTTTCATAAATCCTCCTACACACACGCCAACCGTGACTGTTCTTGTTGAGGATTAATTCATTGTTTTCATTAGAAATAACAGTCAACCTCGCTCTTGGAAACGTTGACAGACTCACCCAATTACCTGTCTGAAAATTGATAAATGATGCAGCATCTAGAGTTTAATAATTTCAGCCTTGACTACCTCTTTCATGTTCGGTTCAATTCACCTTTGATGTTCGATTAAGTTTGTAGTCTTCTTCCTCAGACTTTATGCATACACACACTTGGGCTTATTCCTTGTAAATCGAAAGAGACCACCCTAATGCTTTCTTTGCCTCGTAGAACCTGCAAACCTTTTCTTCTTGATCAAGCGTTAAGTGAAAGAAATAAATAACAGGAAAAGAGTGGTCCTCACGCTAAGAATCGTCATGTTTTAAATAGGTGGAAAGTTGTTTCAGTCATGTTAGGTGATTGCCTTCTCCTTTTTCATTCATCATGCCTTGATTCATTAACATTATTTTCATACATTCAAGTGTCTTCCACAATTCACTTACTACGTCAATTCTTAAAACGTCTCCATGACTCCATAGGCGAGTTTACAGATTTTAAGTACATCAAACCAATTCTCTTCCTTGTCCAACTCTTAGAGTCAACTTACCCTTATAAACATCAATTAATGCTCTTGCAGTTGCAAGAAAGGGTCTTCAGGCATTAGAATCCTTCCCTGTCTTCATCAATATCAAGAATGACAAATCAAAAGAAAATGAATGTTACTACCTTTTACAAGCACTCTTCTACATCCCTCTAGATATTTAATTGAACGATCTGCTAAATTGCCAAGAAAATCAACAAAAATATCATGTTTGAGCTCTCCCATACCTAGCATCTTAAAAAACTTCATAGGACATAGGATTAATGCTGCACCCAAATCTCCAAAGCCTTTTCCAAAGTCAAAGATTACCAATGATTCAAGGATAGAAAAATTCTGATTCTTTTAACTTTGGACAGTTTGTTCTGGATAATTTAGCACTGCACTCCTCGTTAACATTCCTTCCGTGATCATCAATTTTTTATTGTTTTCTTGCCTCAGATATCCTTTTAAGAATTGCCATAACTAGGATTTGAGCAAGAGCTTCAGCCAAAAGGAATATTGATTTAGGAGCTCTTAAACACATCCAGAAACTTGAGAAGCTATTGTCATCTTGTGCTTTCTTTATATCTTTGTGGAAAGGGCG
>NW_023590851.1:0-76072 GCF_014843425.1 Jatropha curcas
CAAATAAATTTGAATAAAAAGCTGTTTTAAAATTTTGGGGAGTATATATGAACGGGTTGCCAAAACTACTCATTTGATTAAGAATTTATTTCGAACATGAAACTCTCATTCTTCAAGACCAATCAGACTACATATGGTTAATATAAATTAATTTTTATTTTTTAAATAAATATATTACTTAAATTTTAATGGTTACGTAAATAAAAATCTATAAATTCAATTTTTTAATGATATTATTTATTTATTATTAAAATAATTATAAATACAATTGTCACATATGGAGTATTGGCTACTAAACTTTCCTTCCATATTGACTCTGAATCCATAAATAGAATACAAAGGAAGCTTCGACCAAACGTAAAGCATTTCCCCTCTAAACTACTGCTACAGGTAGCTTTATTAGAGTTTCTTATGAAGTTTTTTGCTATCGATCTGGTAGTCGGTAGTCGTACTTTTTAATCTGGTAAGAGGTACTTAACTCGTCCGTTTTAGCAAAGAATTTAAGAGCATGCACTTAATTCCAAATGCACTGAGAGTAGGTTAAATGAGTCGGATTGAAAATGGCATCAAAGGCGAGTCTTATGGAAAAGGCTTCCCACATGGTGGCCGACCGTTCAAATTGGATGGTGGCTGTGGCGACAGCCTTCTTGGAGGCAGCCCAACGTGGGTGTTGCCATGTTTGCCAGGTGGCTGACCGCCACATGGGCCACTAGCCACTGCCCTCTAGTAACGTGGCTCAGCCCAACCGGAAAGAGAACCATGCACACTGCACGTGAGTCATCTCAATTCTGTTGCTGCCTAGGAAAATGAACATTCATGACTAGGTTAAATTGAGAACAATACTAAGGTATTTTCAATATTACTACTTAGGAAAATTTAAGACTTGTTATTATTAATACTTAGGAAAATTGTATTTAAATAATATGATAAAATCATTACTTGTAATTAGAGAAATGCAAATTCCCTATACCTATTTAAAAAAATTGAATTACTTCTTTGAAAATTAAATTAATAATTCAAACCAAACGAATACACTCTTCTTAAAAAATGTACTTCCTTTATCCAATTAGCTTAACCAAACAAAACTTTTAAAGTAACTAATTAAATAGAAAGTAAGAAGAGAGTAATATTACTCTCTCCCTTTCATTTTAATAGCAATAATTTAATCAAATTATTATTTATCTCAAAATTAATAATTATTTATGAAGGTATTTATTCTAAATAATCTAAATGAGAGTAATATTGGAAAAATATCATTTATTACTCCTTAAAATACTCAAACGACTTATATTTGTGACAAAATAATCACCCATAAACGACTTATATTTTGGGACCGAGAAAATAATTATTTTTTTTCAATTTTATCCATATTTATTAGGTGTTTTATAGCAAAATTAAATTGTGAGCTTTTAATTTTAAAAAAGCAATTTATATATTTTACTATATATTTTTAAAAAATTAATGTATTCCAATCATTTTCTTAAACTTGTAAAAAGATCAAATGTCGCTCTTAAATAAAGTAGCATTTTTTAAAACTTACTAAGATAATGTAGTCTTTAATTGATCAAATAAATAAAGACAACCTTATTTAAAATGTTTGACTTATTTGAATTAAAATTTTTAACTTATAATTCAATCCAAAAACTATTGTATTTATGATTTTTCATACTTACAATTATAGATTTAATTCACTTAAAAATCAAATAAAAATAAATTAGACGAAATTATTGTAATTATAAGTATATGAAAGAGTATAGTTGTAAACAAACTCTAATAATATTGGTAAAAGGTAGGCCTATATCGTCTTACCCCAACTAAGAACGACACCGTATCTTCTTTATCCCTCACTCCCATCTCTTCTCTCTGAGGAAAAAAAAAAAAAAAAAAAAATAATATTGGTAAAAGGTAGGCCTATATCGTCTTACCACATAAAGAAACGACACCGTATCTTCTTTATCCCTCACTCCCATTCTCTTTCTCTGAGGAAAAAAAAAAAAAAAAAACAAACAAAACCCCTGTAACGTGAAAACCCTCTTGAGGAAAAAAAAAAAAAAACAAAACAAAACCCCTGTACGGAAAACCCTCTCTCATCTCTCTCACTCTCGGCTGAACACACTCGCCACCTCCCTCTTTCCTCTGCTCCTTAGCCGCCAGCCACCTCTTATACTTGTCTCACGGACTATTCTCAACTAGTCATCCAGATTCAGAAAGGCCAGGGGCAATCGCCATCTTCGATTATTTTTGTAAACAGAATATTTCAAATGAGATTAACCGCTTGAAATTGGTAAGGATCTTCCCTTTCAATTTGATTTTCCTCAAAGTCCCCTTTTCTTATTTGTTTTTCGTTTTCATTAACTATGGGAAGCCATGATTCCTTCTTTATTTGTTTTTGCTTTTGCTCTACTTTAGGTTTAAAATGATGATTAAAGGTTTTTTCTTCGTGTGTATCTGATTTGCTGTTTGTGTTTTAATAGTCTTGATTTAGTTTAGATTTAAAATGAAATTAAAAAAATAACAAATGACCCAAAGTGAAGTGTGAAGGTTCTGTGTTTTCTTTTTTTTTTTTTCTTTGCTGGTTCTTCTT
This sequence comes from Jatropha curcas, assembly GCF_014843425.1. Next base: position 2,585 of record NW_023590851.1, read on the forward strand.
GTGTTATCTACATTTGTTTTGCTTCTGTTGATATAAGGGTTCATTTGAGTCCTAAATCGTAGAAAAAGAACATGGTTCATTTCTGTGTTTGAAAAAACGAATTTAGTTGCTTGGTTAAAGCGGTTTATTTGAATTTAAAGTGAATGTGATGTCTGCACATTGGACATTTTCTCTGGGCTAATTTTATGCTTTCGATTTCAAAATTCTGGTTTATTTCTAGAAATTCAGGAACTGCTGTTTCAAAATTGGTTTAATCTGTGTAGCCAATGGTGTGCTGTTTGGATTATCAACAAAAGTTTGATGGAAATATATTACTGTTTGACTGTTTGGAGTTTTTTTTTTTTATTGAGAACGTTAATGGGTTCGATTTTGATTTGGAGGTCTTACTGTTTTGTTTGTGTTCTTAGAAATTATTGCATTTGGATTAGATGTTTGGTTATAATTCAAGTAAAATAAAAATATGCTTGATGTTGGAATCTGTTCAATGAAAGAAGTTTGTTGTGTTTTTGTTTAGTCTTTTTTTGACATTGGAAAGAAGGTGATAATTACAATTGAATGCAAAAATTTATTATTCTGTGTTGCCTTATGAATATAAGAATTGTTTGATTTAAGTTTCATGTTTTTACTTTAATAATTAAGATGTATTTTGCCAAAGTCTTAAGCTTTTGGATTTTCTTTTTTCTTTTTGTCCAAATGGATATTGCAAACAACGGATTCATATAGCTGGCCCCAACTAATTCGGGACTAAGGCTTTGTTGTTGTTGTTGTTGAATCTTCAAATTTGCTGGTCATCCTAATGATTAATTTTGTGCATAATATTATGTACTACCCATTCTGTAAATTGATTTGAGTGTATAATTTTGTTTTCTCTTTTCTTTTTTTCTTCTTCCTTTTCTTCTTCTTCCTTTTCTTGTAATGAATAGGAATCATGATCTTCGTAACTCTTGGATTCTTTTGATGTGGCTGTGATAATGATGCTTGAATATAATAAACAAATTGGACAGAAAAAATTTTGGCAGCGCAACTTCTATTTATGCTATTTCTGTTTGTTTGACAAATGCATAATCTGAGCCTCTGTTTGATTGTAGAATGCACCCAGAAAACAAAACCTTTTTTCAGCAGAGAAGAGAGTGAAGCAAAAGCAAGACCTAAACATCAAATATGGCTACAAGTCTCACAAACAAGACATCAGTTACTAATCAAACCCTAAGCTTATTCAGATTATCATTCAACTTCATCAAAAGCTTTAGTACTTCGCCTTCTGCTACTGTTGCCTCTCCAACTTCTTCTGCTTCGAAGAAACCAAAACAAAGAAAGAAGAAGAACCTGTTTGAGGTTGCTCAGTTTTTACCCAATTGGGGAATTGGTTACCACATGGCTAAATCTCATTGGAAAAATGTTTCTTATGAGATCACCAAGATCAATCTCTACAAGGTCTCTCCCTTTGTTTGGTATCTCTGTCCCTTTGTCGATGGAATAACCTGAAATTAATTTTGTGTTTTTCTAGTGATCTGAAAAGTGGAGAAAGCTCAAATGTAATGCATTTTTATCACATCATCATCATTATTATTACTTTACTGTTTAGTGTTCATGTTATATTGATTTGCATTTATATCACATCATCATCATTATTATTTTACTGTTCAGTGTTCATGTTATGTTGATTTGCATTTATATCATATCATCATCATTATTATTTTACTGTTTAGTGTTCATGTTATGTTGATTTGCTGGTCTTTGTTTAGTTTTTTGAAGGATCTAGGGTTGGAATAGACTAGTTTGATTGCAGTAAAAAAAGACAGAGGCTTTTTATAACAAAAAAAAAAAAAAAAAAAAAAAAAAAAAAAAAAAGTTTGATTGCAGTATAAATAAAGACAGAGGCTTTTTGTAACAAAAAAAAAAAAAAAAAAAAAAAAAAAAAAAGAAAGAAAAAAAAAAAAAAAAAAAAAAAAAAAAAGAAAGAAAAATTGTTGACAGGTTTTGTATGTTGCAGGATGGTAGACATGGAAAAGCGTGGGGGATTGCTTACAAAGACGGTCAGTGTTAACTTTGCTATTTTGTTATTCCCTCGTTTGTTATTGATGTTGTTACTATTGGAGATACTTGAAAATAAAATATCTGTTCTGGTGGCGGGTGCTGCATTTGCCACTTCATTTGATTGAAAATTTAGTAATGTTGATATTGATGGTGCATTAAGGGATTCTTAGATTGTACTGTGTTTGAATTAGTGAGGAATGATGTGATAAGATCAAACTCTAGATTCAGTGTTGGGAATGAGAAATGGTTACTTTACTCAGTTTTCAACCTGGATAATAAGTTCTTCTAAACTTAGAGGTTTTGATTTTGGAACTCAAAATTAGAAAGGATCTCCAACCTCTTCCCTGTGGAGAAAAGCCTTAAATTAGAACCTGAATTGTTTAGGATTTAGTATTGGTATTCTTGTATCTTCTCTCAAGTTTAATGGTTGCAACATGGAAGTGCTAGTCGTCATTGTCTTTGCTCTGGTTTGAATTATTTTGGTTTAGTAATGGCAACTTAACCGATTAATATTTATTACAGGAGCTCCAGCTGCAGAAACTCCCAAGAAGATAAGTGGAGTCCATAAGCGTTGCTGGAGATACATTCCAAGCTTAACAAACGCTTTGTCGTTGGAAAGCAAGCCAATCTCATCAAATTCTAATGAAACGGCACCAAAGGCTGAAGTTTAGGCAAATTGATACATTTTCCTTTTTAGCTAGGACTGGTAGCTTCGTTCTGTATTTGTCAATTGAGCTTCATTGTTTTGTTTTCTTTGCTCATGGTTAAGATATATATATTTGCTCAATGGTTAAGATATATATATAGTATATATATATTATATATATTTCTTGGTACATTGATGATTTTGCAACTAGAAAATAGACAGCTGACTATATATATATATATATATATATTTCTTGGTACATTGATATTTTGCACTAGAAAATAGACAGCTGACTACTAATTTTCAGTTATCCCATGCATCAGAAATAGATTTTTTTAATATTTAGAAAACAATTTTTTAAAACAAAAATGATCAAGAAATGTACTTCGGGTTGAATGAATGTTAATTTGTAAATGTTAAAAATTAAGAATTCCAATTTTGCAGAATGAATATATCCTAATTTTTTTATACAGACTCGTGTAAATCTTAAAAATAATTTCATTTGTTTGTGAAAAATATATTTTGGGACCGATAAAATAATTTTTTTCATGTTGTTTATGAATATTATGATTTTCTGTAATATCTAAATTATTTACTAGAAAATATAAATTTTCTTTCAATTTATAAGACTATAAACATGTTATATTAAGAATAAGAATTTCATTTGTTTTAAATTTCAAAACACTGTTAACAATAATACGTGATTTTCAGAACTATTTGAAAAATAATAGACAATAACGAGGAGATAATGCTCAAATATATGGAGAAGGTTAACTAATAACCCGAAACGAGACGGGCCTCATAAAACTATAAAAAGCCCAAGCCCAAGACCGGATATAAACTATAAACTGATATATTATAATTAGCTCAAGCCCGAAGCCCGGTAATCTCTCTACCATTCTTCTTCGTCCTGACCGCTATCTTTTCCTTTTCATCTCATATATTTCCTTTTGCAGAGTTTCGTTTTTCTTTGATCATAATCTGCTTCTTCAGTTGATTGGCGGTGGTAGCACGGAAACCGTAGAGCAATTCCTCTTCCGCTTCGTTTGTTATTGATTCGTCGATCTTACCCGCGCGGTAGCTCCTCTTGGAATCTTTCTCTGATTCTCGAACATCATACGAATTGCATACAGCAATTATGGATCCTCGATACACCGGAGAGATGTTGAAGTAAGATTCTTGTTGCTTATTTTTTCCTTTTTATTTTCCGTGAAATATATTTTTTATTCTAGAAAATGATTTCCTTTTTTTTTTTTCCTCTCTTTCCAAGGCATTTGGAGAAGCAGAATGAGTTGTTAACGGAAGCATATAATTCAATGTCTCATGAATTGCATAAGCTCCAGGTTGGTTCCTTTCCTTTCCGATTCTTATCTTTGTTTATGATTATTTGTTTAGAGTGTGAATAACTTCAAGGATTGATGATTAATTGAATGGGATTACTGTAATTGGAAGCTTATCAAAAAGTAAAGAAACTGTACCATAAAGGAATTGAAAGTTAGATTGTAATCACATTACACTGGAATGACAATGGACATTCTTGCCTATTGGTGTTTCTTCAAACTTGAGCTCAGTTCTGTTTCATTTTAACTACTTTCTTTAATCTAGTTCTTTGACTGAAAAGCACCTGTTCAATATTGCATTTGCATTTATGAATTTGGAATTCGTGACCACTGACCAATCAAGAAATAATATTGGAAAATATATGGTGAATGACATTTTTGATTATCTGGCTTTTTGTATACTAAATGGCGGCTAACCCCACTGAATTATTTCTTAATTATGTATGAACAAATTATGGGAATGGTTTAAATCAGTTGAGAGAGATGGGTTTCGGAATTCTATTCTTTGTTGTTTTCATCTGGAGTGTCAATCCAGACAGGACTTTAACAAAATGAATGAGAGGGAACTATGAAGCATGAACTTTTGTACAAAGTAAAATCATGCATCAAATTGAAGACATTTACATGTGCAAAACCCTTGCAACCTGATCATTTAATCAATGTTGCTTATTCAAACTATCTATGCTTCATCTCTTGCAGGTAGAGGAAGAAATGCTGATGCGAAAATTTTATGAACTTATGGCTGCTCAGGGTTTAAGTAAAAAGGTATTAGTTACCTGCCATGTTTGATTCATATTATGAAGTTTGCAGCAAAAATTGCGTGCTTGAATTCTTCTGGCTGTTATAGGAAACTAAAAATTTTGTAGCTTCATGAAAAATATGAGCTTGAAATTCGTGGACAAAATTTTATGATCTGCACTTATCTTTTATTTTATCATCGTTAATTCTTTAGCTGGAATTTCTGGCTGATAATTGGTCATCATTAATAATTGAAGTAAATTATCATAAAAAAACTTTGATATAGAGCGTAACAGAGTGATTAGCTTGGTACCCTAGCTTGGAAATAATACCTCTGTTGTTAGATTGATGGTGACAATGAGTGAGCAGTCAAGAAAGATTGATTCTAGTGCAATTTTGATTGAATTATGATGATGTTACTCAGTGTCTTTTTTCTCTATGATGCAATGTGAAGGATTCTTAATAAATGAATTGACTCATGTATTCCTTTGCAATGCAAATATTGTTGCGTTTTCTTCATCTTTCCTGTTAAACAACAAATTAACTGTTTCACCTTCATAAGTTTTTATATTTCAATAAGAAATCAATAGGTATCAAATGTCAGTATATGAGGATTAATTATCTGGTAACCAGCATTTTCTTTCCCTCGTCTGGTAAACTTATTTTCTTCTCTTTCACTACACTGCAAACAAATGTTATCAATATTTAATTTTAACTCTGGCAGAACGAAGGCAATACCAATTTTTCAATCGGTGGCCAAATTGGAGACTCCACTACTGCTTTACGTGCTAAAAGTGTTTCTGATGGTGGTGAAATTGGGGAATCAACTGCTATAATACCTACCAAGACCAATGAGTAACAGCGAGGATATCAAGTTCGCTTTGACTTTCTCATTTACTTCGAAAATTCTTGTGTTAGTAATTGTTTACCTTATGATCCTCATGTTCCCTTGTGTATAGCTACAAGTTTTGTTAACTGAGGTATTCGATCCTACAGTTTCATAAACTGTAAACCTTGTCTGTACCCTTCAATCCAAACATTTGAAAAACATAACTTCTTATCAGATTGAGTTTACGATAGCTACCTGAGTTTTACTGTATAATGTTCTTTGAATTGCAAATGAAGAATGGAGTTGCCAGAAATGGAGGCATGGTTTGTAACTCATATATAATAATAATTCCTTGTTAACATGTTTTTATGTCCTGGTCCCCCTTGTTCAATTGAGAATTTCTAATTAAATGTTACTTCATAGATTTAAGAGTTGTCTTAAGTGAAAGAAAGAAAAAAAAAAAAAAAAAAAAAAAAAAAAAAATGTTACTTCATAGATTTAAGAGTTGTCCTTAAGTGAAAGCAAAGAAAAAAAAAAAAAAAAAAAAAAAAAAAGGAAAAAAAAAAAAAAAAAAAAAAAAAAAAAAAAGGTGAGCAGAAAGAATTTCAGCTGCTAAAACAAGAGAGTTCAATAAATTGGGTAAAGAATCCATAAACACGATGATGTCCTTGGATTGTTGGGGTATGGTATCGTCGGACACCGCCAGCTACAGAATTCTTTTCACAGTTTTGTACAAAATATTTAAATATAAATAATTATATTTAAATTAATCAAATGACTTTTTACATATAGGGTGTGAATTTAAAACATCCTTTCCAACATAACTACCAAAAAACTAAAAGTTTCTACAAATAAATAATTATCTAATATGAAATATATTTTTCCCAAAAACGTTATTTAACATGTAAATAAATAATTATAAACTTTTATTTATCTTATTGTTAAAATTTGTCATGTATTTATGCAATTGAAGTTATACTACATCACATCTCTCTCTCTCTCTTTTAATATAATCCTTAATTTTTCTTTGTCCAATAGAAAATCTTAAAATTTTCATATTCAAAAAATAGAAAGAAAATCTTAGTGTCTCTTTTATTTAAAACTATTAGATTGCAATTGTCTTTATTACTATTTTGGTTTTCAATTATTTATTTCTGCAAATTGCAAGTAGAATTTGAGGATTTCATTGTCTGCGGAATCTTTTTTAATTATGTTATTTTTCACCTAGGTTATTCCTAGTGTTTCTCTATTTAAATTCTTGTTTTTTTTTTTTTTTTGAATTATTTTGTTTTATATAGAATAGTTTGTAAAAAACACAGAGAAAAAAAAATATTAAGGATAAAAACCAACAAACAATTTTGATTGTTTTTTTTTTTTTTTTTTTGAATTATTATTGTTTGATATAGAATAGTTTGTAAAAAACACAGAGAAAAAAAAATATTAAGATAAAAACCACAAACAATTTTGATTGAGATTTAATTATTTAGAGATAGGGGTATGAGAAAAAATACATTGCATAGAATACACGTATCAAATTGGTAACAATAAAAAAAATTTATAACTAAAAATTAAAAATAAAAAACAAAATTTAAAGCAAATATTAAACCTGTGGATTATATTATAAAAAGTGGAAAAAATTGTTAAAAGATATACAAATCCATAATCTCAAAATTATTTTCTATATTATTCAACGAAACAAATCATCAACTAATCAGAGTGGCGCAGCGGAAGCGTGGTGGGCCCATAACCCACAGGTCCCAGGATCGAAACCTGGCTCTGATAGTAGAGTAGCTTCCTGCCAAACTTTTTGGATTTTTTTCCCTACAACAATCTAGATATCTATCTTCGCATTGTCCCAAAACTCCTGAAACAATTTTTAATTGTTAAGATGGTCCAACTGTTGAACATGCAAGAGATATTTACCTACATAAATTGTAAATCTGTTCTTAACAGTGCTCCAACTTTATGTTAAAATGATGTTTAATTTAATTTACCAATATATTTCCTCCATTTGCACTTCAACTTGTTCATATTTTATCTGAATCATTTTAACTTTACAATTGTCACAACTTTTTATCATAACACCAAACCACATCTAAGCCTTAATCCCAAAACTTATTTTTCTGTTAAAACTTACTAAAAATAACAAAATTCTTTAACTCTGGCAAAGGTTATGAAAGATTAGGGTTTGTACAATGATTAGCATCTAATGATAAGGCTAAATGTCATTTTAAAAGTTTTAAATCCTATAATACTTATTGCTCAATCTCGAATGATTGGACAATAGTGCCAGATTGGGTGCCGGAGACACAATTCTTATCTAAAGATTCAAATCTCACTGCTAAAAGATATAGATAAAAAGATTTTTCTGTTTTGAGCCCACAAGTCTAACAAGTCTATGGTTTTACTTAAAAAACATTTATCCATATCTTTTAATGGTGAGATTTGAATCTTTAGCTTAGAATTGTGCCTCGAGCGCGGGGCAATGGATGTTACAAATTCACCAATCACAAATCCTCCACAAAAGAAAAGTACGAACAATTCATAAGCTAAGAACAAATAATTTGTATCAGCGTCAAGCCATCCAAAAAGTGTATCTAGATATGTAACAAACAAGTGAAGAATCAAATAGAGAAGCAATGTCTAATAGACTGAAAGTAATAGGATTGTACCAATCTAGTTTAGTACTAAAATACAAGTCAAAAGAGCATTCCCATTCTACTCTTGTGATCCACAAGACTGCACTACAAAACACTAGCTAAAAGCAGTCTCGTTAAAACAGTCTCCTAAAGGTTATGTGCTAAGTTGACCCACTTCATATTTAAGGGTAGAGTACACAAATTAAATTCACCTTGCAAACCATACCCTACCAATCTAACTTTGTAGCAAAACAAATCCAACATTCTTCATTTCCCAACACCTTCTTCAGTTACTCTGTCTAGCTCAGAATAAACCGGCAATGAAGAAAACCTGAAACAACCATGTATTGTATGTATCATATTTCAAATTTCAGTCAGGACAATTAAACCTTATTTAAAACGAGCCTTGGCGCAGTGAGTTCAAACTTTAAATTGTAGTTAGATAAGAGTTTAAGATCACAAAGAACAGGTAATATAATATGGAGCCACCAATAGAACCGCCATTGTTATACGAGTGATTAAAATAGACTGTTAAAAGGTGTTACAGTGATGGATAAAGGCTAATTAATTCAAATTAAGAATAAGAGTCAGAAAAGCTTACTGGGATCAGACGTGATGAGCATGGCAGTGCCTCCAAAGCTGCAAGAACCTCCATTTCTTTTAGTCTTTTGAAAATAGCTATTGAATGCGTAAGAAGCATGAGCAAAAACAGTATCTGGATAAAAACAATTTCCTTGAGGCAAAATCTCTGCACAATCGGCGCCACCTTTACCACAAGCATAATCCATTGCCTCCTGTAATGTCTCTGCAGGGACACTAGGCTTAGCCACACACCAAAGTTCCTGCACCACCTCTGCTGGCCCTGGTGCTGCTGGTACTATCGTACTAATTGGATTACATGGTGGCAGTGAATAACCATACGGTGCTAACGCTGGTCCACTACTAAAAGGAGGCTGTTCCTGTTGTTCTGGTGCAAAAGGGAATACCATTGGTGGTGGAGAGGCAATAGGGTAAGAGAATGGTGGTGAAGCAACAATAGGTGATGAAGGATGTGGGTTTTTGGCTACATTGGAAGGAACAGAAAACCCATTTGGGGATTCTATGCTTGAAAGTTTCCTGTTAATGGATATTTTTTGTTTTGGGTTGGTCTCCATTATATTGATCTTGTTAAAGTGAAAAGATCCAAACTTTTTTAGAAATTCAGTGCAAGATGAGACCAAACTTACAGTTTCATCCAATAAAGCAGAGAAATTTGGAGATGGATTTATCGAATATGTAGAGTTTATACTATGTAGAAACTGTAACAGAGGTTCGGTTACTCTTTCAACAAAATCATCTCTGAAAAGATCAGATTTTATGTTAAAACAGCTAGAAGAAAAGGCAGCAGAAACTTTGATCTCTTTTTCCAAACCCCATCTAGTTAGAGAGTAATAGACATTCTTAAGAGACGGTAGAACCAAAACCCAGTTGTGATTTTGACCATTTTGGCAGAGAAGAGTGTTACCCACAACAATGGTAGTGATTCGAGTAGCAGGAAACTGAGATAGGACGTGGGTTCTAAGCCAACTCTCAGCTTTCAAAACACTCCTAGAAATTTCAATGAGATCTTCAACACTAGCAGACACAGCAAATGCGTGATCTGACTTGGACATTCCTTCAAAAACTCCAGAAGTTGTATCATAGAGGTTGAGGAATTGAATATTAGTTTCTTGACCTGCACCTACAAGAAATAACAAAAAAATTAAGGATTTTGAACAAGAAGAATCATAGAACATCCATTAGCTTACCAGTAAGACCCAGAAAACAGAGAAGGAAGATGTTGAAGAAGAGCCACACCATCTTCAACATTTCTGCTTTTTAGATAAGAAGATCTTTAAATCACAAAGAAAGAGAAAACCCACTGTGTAAAATTGCTGAACACTTAAAAACACGCTCTCTGCCTCTCTCTACTTTTTCTCTCTGCCTCTGCAAGTGTACTAGTAAAGTGAAGAAAGGTACCTGGATTAATTATCAGCACTTTAATATGAAACCGAAACAGCAGAAACAGAGTTTTCAAATCAAATATTGACCAACAGCTTTCGTGGGGTACAAGAGCTGAGCAGCAAAACAACACCTCAAGAAATAGAAGCTAATAGCTATAGCTAGCTATAACATAGAAGAAGGGTCTCTGTAAAATCTTGGAACGCGTGGAGAACAGCAACAAAACATGCTGTGGGAAGTATGGGATTTGAAGAGAGAGAGAGAGAGAGAGAGAGAGAGAGTTGTCGTTTCTCTTTTGGAATGTGCGCTTTGTTTTTTTTTTTTTTTTTTGGGATTTTGAGAGAGAGAAGAGAGGAGAGAGAGAGAGAGTTGTTCGTTTTCTCTTTGGAATGTGCCGCTTTGTTTTTTTTTTTTTTCTTTAATAGCTTTGTTTTTTTTTTTTTTTTTAATATGGGCAACCTCGAGAGGATGAATGAAGTAAACGTTGTCGTTTCTATATTGAACGACATAAGAGTCCTCTTGTTAAAGTACCGTTTCAATTTTGTAGAGCGCCGAGAACGAACATCACGGGATGTACGAATGAAACTAAACAGAAGAAGTGGGGCCAAAAATGAAAGTGGAAAAAGATAAATAGAAAAAAAGTTGGCCCCCCAACTATTCTGATTTGTAGGGCCCGTTTTTGCTTTGATGTGACAGGTTGTGGGTCCAGCTTATCGGACGGCTAAGGAGATATCATCACGGACGGATACGTAGTAGTCAATCATGGCCGTTGACGGTTTGACCTTGTCATATTGGTCCTTTAAAAAAAATACACTTACGGTTAAGTATAGGTTAGTGTATGGACCACGGACCACGCGAAAAATTGATGTAACAATATAACATATTTAAGGTACAAAATTACAAATTGGAAATCTAATTTCTTTCGGATATAAATTGATATGTCCTCTTATTTTATGGGTTATTTTCCCACTTAAATATTTCAGAATTTTGATTTTAAATTCCGAGTCATATATAATATAATTTCTAATATAATATTTATATTAGAAATATATTGTTTTATTATAATTCAATGAATGAAATCTTAAATTTAAATTATATCAAATTAGGACGATTATCAATTATAAGTTATTTGTTGCCATTTTTCAATATGTTAGTAACTATTAACAAATAGTAATTAAACATGAATCGCTATTCCGATTATTTAGATTTGAAATTTATCTAATTTTAGTAAAATTTATGTAGACAATGTTTGATTTGAGAGATTGTAGATAATCGGTATCGAACCCCGATATTAAGAATCGTCTAATCCGGTATGGACTTAGTCACAGTTCAAACTCTTCAAGCTCTTCGCTCCTCCTTGCAGGTGTGTTTAGTGAGAATTGAACTTGAGAACTCTTCATGTATTTGCCAACTTAAGTACAACCCTTAGATTTAAATAAAAGATTTCCAATAATAAGTAAAACATGTAAATTTTGTAGAGTCAAATTTATGAATTGTTTAAGGGGATTTTAGGAAAAAAAATTTAGTTTACAAAAAAATACCATTTAAATGTATGAATTTAATATGTAAACTAAACAAAAAATACTTCAAACTAAGTAAAAGAGATTATAATAATCCATGCCATTAAAAAATATTTTTGGATAATATAAATATTTTACTTTGATTTTTTGATTTTTTGATTTTTTACTAACGGGAACTCTATACTTGATAACGAAAATTTTTACAATTGAAAAATCTCGAATTTAAAACCTTTCATTTTCAATACTAGTGAAAATATCGATAATATTAATAAATACAACTATAATTTTAAATCATGAATTTCTTGGTTCACATCTTAGTAGTTTTCATCATCGAATTCACAAAACACCTTGAATCAACACACCACCCCATCGGTCACCAACTAAAAAACAACTCCAAAGTAGCGGTGGCCACTTATTCGAACCAAATGGAAACTCAAATTAGTCCACTTACTACTAATTTGGGGACCAAAATGAAACCATTCCTCATTGTCTAGTCCTAATAGGTTATGGGCCTATTAGAGAGAAATATTTAAATAGTTTTGGCGCATGACTCACTTATATAATTAATCAACAAAATAAATTATCAGTCAAAAAAAAAAAAAAAATCAGACCTACTTATATAATTAATCAGACAACAAATAAATTATCAGTCAAAAAAAAAAAAAAAATCACCCACTCTTTTTATTTGAAATTAACTATAGCATATTGAGTAAATCAATACACCAAACATAAATAAATAATTTATATGCTACTAATTAAAAAAAAAAAAAAAAATCACCACTCTTTTTATTTGATTAACTTAGCATATGAGTAAATCAATACACCAAACATAAATAAATATTTATATGCTACTAATAATTTCCATTGTTCTCAAGTTTTATTTTTCTTTAAATCAACTTTAGAACTAGTTCAAATTGAAAGTTAAACCTTCAAATTTGAATATTGAGGGTTCAATTTCAAGCTTTATTCCCAAATCTCTATTTGATTCAATTTGGGTATCAAACCGAAGCTTTGGCAATTCTGCTGCCACGCACTCATCCAAATTATCAAAAGCATTTGAATCAAATTGTAATAGTTGCAAACGGAATACATCTGTTTTGAATCGAAAAGGAACTGGATTCTGCAAATTGCTTTCTCGATCTTGTGCAAATAAATAAAATTGAAGTTACATGTAGCTTCGCTTTCCTAAGCTCATATTGAGAAAAGTTAGGAAGCTGAAAAAGCAGAAAGGAAAAGGTAAAATATTTGGCTTGTGAGGTAGAAATGCTTTGGTCACCTGAAGGAGAAAAGGGTTTCGTGACATCCACTCCATGGCTCCATGCAGTGCCAATAATACTGCTGGATGCCACCATTTCTTGTTCTTCCTTTTTCTTTTAGTTAAAAAAGAAAAGTCTGATCTTTGCCTTTCCTACGTTCCTTTTTGTATTTTCGACAATATTTGAAACACTAATGATGCAGGGAATAGTCCAGTAAAAGATAGACACACAGTTAAATCTAGAGCAAAAAGACACGTGTACAATCCAAATCAATAATTTTTGTTTAGGTGGAAATTCCATTTTAATTAAAACAAGTCAAATTAATAACTTTCTCAAAAATAAAAGTCAAATTAATAACTTCACAAATTAAATTAACGTTAACAAGATTAAAAGTTGAAATAGTATTATATATCCTAAGAAAATGTGAAAGCAAAGAGGTTTATAATGATATATTATTTTACTGTATTTTTTCACTTAATATCATCGAGTTGAGTCTGAATGCATGGTGAGACCCGCTGTTTCAGATATAAATTCTTGAAATAATAATAATAATGGAAAAAAATCTCTTAGGAAAAGAAAAAGTCTAGCTTTGAAAAGCGGTCCCTTGTTATATATTGACATGGTTGATGATGCTTATGATTAAGAATGAGTAAATCAATATCATTGGTGCTGCCTTATTTATTTATTTATTTTATTTAGATTGCATGGCCATAAAGCAAAGGTTGGATACTTGACGTGTTGAGCCTCTATAGCTAAGGTAGGTCTTAGGAATTCTGACTTGCTAGCGAAAACACCAATGGCTTTTTTAACCTTAGTCATAATGACCAATGGGAGCTAAACCCCATTTTAAGGAAGGACCTCATAGCATTAACAACAACAACAAGATTCGCACAAACTTTTTTCTTTGAATAATTTTGGATGTAGAAAATAAATAAATAAATATAATTTAATTATAGAAAATTTACTTAATTTTTTATTTAATGTCAATAAATTCAAAATATAAATTTTTTTTATACGTATGGTTAAAATTATTTTTGAACCAATTTATGCGCATTACTATTAAATTTCTTCCTCAAATAATTTTAAAAATTCATTTTTCATTCGACAAGATATATTCAAGAGTATTATTTTCAAATTTCTAAAGTACTTCTTATCATTTTTTTTGCATAAGTTTCGTTTAAATATATATATAGTCATTTCAAAAATTTTATTTTTATCTTTTTGCCCTCTTAAATGCAAATTCTATTTTGGTCCCTGGTTTTTTATCTTTATTACATTACATTACATATCTTTTTTATTTTAATTTTTTAATCGAAGTCTTGATAGTGCGTAAATGAGCTTGTACTATTTCATTTTTTATTAATAACTAAAAGTTTTGACAGTTCAAAATAAAAATTACAAAAGAGAGAAAAAGTTGAGTGAAGTGTAGGACCTACATTGACTAAGAAAATATAAATTGATGTGATCATGTCCTTTGTATTGGCTTTAAGGGTAATATTTTACCACCAATAATAATCTGGTTAAACATTTTTTTTCTTTTGATTATGTCCTAATAATGACAACAACCATAATAATTTTGATCCATTAAGCACTTCTTAATCATTATATTTATATATCCTCCATTGGTTTAAAAATAATTCAATGGATCATATCTTTACACATCTACCAATCAACTTGAATAGCAAAATATCAGCTAACAACCACAATTCTTCAATATTGTCGGTTAATAGAACTTTGACCATACACAAATTTTCCCATAATTCAATTCATTTTGAAATCCATCCATGCCAATTATAAGAAATCCTTTTTTATTTATTTTTTTTTTTTTTGAAATGAGAAGAACTTGTCTATTAGTTTTTCTATGTAGTTCATAAAGTTGTTTAATTATTAAGTTGTTGTCACAACAATGGAAATGTAATTTCTTGCAATTTATGTTTGAAATACTATACCTAAACAATTATACTCTAATTTCATTGTAATATGCTAGAACTACATACTCGCCGAAAAAGAGAGACTATGGGTAGGCATGATCACGGTTTAAAACCGTCAATTTTAGCTATAAAAAGACAGAATTGAATTTGAACCATTTTTAGGCGGCTTCTAAGAAGAATTTGTTTTTCATGGTTTCAATCCGAAACTGTCCATTTTAAACCAAAACGGCTGGTTTCAATTTAAAAAAATGAAAAATCAAAATCGAATTTTAAGTACATAATTTCGATTAACATTTGAAATCAAAAACCATTGACTATAGTTTAATGTTGATTACGACCGGTTTGAATTTGATTCAACTTCGATTTGAAGTGGAACCATAGTCATGTCTAATTAAGGGGAGCCCAGCTTCTCTAAGCTCCATTTTGTTTTAATTTATCTTATAAATTAGTATAAATATTGTTTCTTTTATTTGCCTTTTTAATTTTTGAAATATTTTCTTTAGCCTCTCCTAATTTTGGAATCCTATCTTAAGAATTATTACTATTTATTAATTTTCAAAAAACAAAGAGTATTGAATTAAAGTTTTCACCAAAAATTAATATAAGATACATATATAGTTTTTCGTTGGTATTATACATTAAATTTTTGGTGGTTGTTTTTGAATTTAAAGGAGTCCAATACCGTAATGGCTTATGAGTTGTTGGAGACAATTTAAAACTTGCGAGATTGGCAATAATTTTGTTGAGATGAACCCAGACAAACATTAACATATGCATCAACCTCTTCACCTAAGTTCCATTTCCTCGTTTGTCTTATTTATGAAAATAACTTTTAAATTGTCTATTGAGCAACAATAATTGCAATAAATTTTCGTTGTTCGGTTTCTACTTTCTACATCAAAACATTACTTCTCTACCTACTCACCCCTGCACTCTTGCTTATCTTTCTATACAGTTAAAAGCAAAATAATTATCTTTATATATATATATATATATTTTTATTCATTTGAATTTCTGGTTTTTTCGAATTATCAAATTATCTTCTCCTAAATTAGAGAATACTTTATGCTTTATTGACCGTAAATCATTGACGGAGCTAAGGGTCTCGAAGTGGCCCCCTCGCCTCCTTAACAATTTCTTTTTTTTTTTTTTTTTTTTTGGGTTAGTTGGTGGTGGAATCTATACATTAAAGGATCTTTTTGGGTGGTTTGTGTTTTTGAATTTATAAAGGAGTCCCTCAATACCCGTTAAATTGGCTTGATTGAGAGTTTAGTTGCAGACAAATTCTTAAAAACTTGCGAAGTGTAGTTTGGCCCAAAAAAGTGAATTTTGTTGAGCGATATGATAATCCACCAGCTAACGAATCCACATCTGAGACCCCTTGAGTGCCACTCTCAACTGCCCTACGGACATATTTCGACCGTGCAGTTCCATTGCCCCTCGTTGTCTTTGAGCTGTTACTTTTGAGTTATTTATGAAAATAGTACACTCTCTTGTGTTAAATAAGTTGTTCATATTGTATCGAGCAAGGTACTACAGTATATGCATGAGCAATAGCATTATTACTCTCGTAGTAGTGTCGGGGTCTCTACCTTTCTACATTCCGGAAATAAACTGTCTCACCCCGACTATGACTTTTTCCTCTAGCCACTACTCACTCACCCGTACGTGCACTCTTGTTGAGCATTATGCGATTCTACCTATATACGCTCTCATGAGTCTCAAACGCTCGAGAAAAAATGACTGAGCTTCTCGACATTACCTTACATGATTGGTCTCTTTGTGTGATGTTCTTACACGCGAACTAATATAGATGAATAAGTCAGTTTCGTTAATATCATAAGTGTTAACTCCTGAATTATAACACATGCTCCGGATTCTCGCAACGTACGGTATATACCTCTGCTTCTTATTCTTGCGTAAACTCTCATACCCTTCACTCCATGTACTTTAGAGAGAGGGAAATACCTTTTATGCTTTAACTTGACCGTAAATGTATTGACGGTAGCTAAGGGTGTCCTGACTGAAAAGTGTTCCCCCTCCTCGCTCTTCCCTTAACGAATATTCTCTTTCCTTTTTTTTTGGTTTCTTTTTAAGATCACTCCATAATATAATACTATATTTTTTATTTTACTCAACCAAGAATTAGTACATTTTTTTCAAACTTTACCTACCTTTAACTCTGAATTTTTTTTAAGGTCGCTCTTAATTTTAATTTTTTTTATCAGAAAAATTATATATTATTTTATTAAATTCACGTATATTAAAATCAGAAAATTTATTTTTTTTTTTTTTTTAAATCACTCATAATATATATATATTTTTTATTTTACTCACCAAGATGGTACATTTTTTCAACTTTACCTCCTTTAACTCCTGGAATTTTTTTTAGTCCTCTTAATTTTAATTTTTTTATCAGAAATTTATATTATATTTTATTAAATTATAAAATCAGAAAAATTTATCAAACTCAAGAAACTAAACCTGAGCCAGCGGGCTTTTTCTGTACATCCAAAATTACACTTGAGTTTGATAAGTGAAAAAATCTGATTACTGAAAACTTTATACAACAGAACAAAATAGACGTAGATATCTCATCTTGAGATAAGAAAAGATAAATTATAAAAAAATCTATAAATATCCAAGCCAAAAAAAAAGTACATTAGCCTCAATACTGTTTTTTGCTAAGCAATCTATGAAATGATTGATATTTCTATTAACGTACCTGAATTCAATATGACTCAACTGGACAATAATTGAATCAAATGTATTAAATTTTTCCACCACTTTTATATGCATTTCTACTTTTGAAGAATGGACCATAAAGCATATCTCTTGAATATGACTCATTTACTAACATTTTTTGAAGAACTTAACTTTAGTTCTTAGTTCCGTTGCTGCCCTAAATAATAGATAAGAGATGAGTAGTATTTTTGCTACCGAAATTTTGTTTGTTTAACTCATAATTTTCACATGTGAGAGTCCAATGAGACACGACAAAGCATGAACTTTAATATTCCAATGACAGGCGTCCCATTCCATGCAAAAAGAGTGGTCAAGTCAAGGAGATCAATTCATGTACCTCTTCCAAATAGACCATCATTTTTCATATTTATTTATTTACATATTTTTCACATTTTCTTTTATTATGTGACATTATAATATACCAAATACTTTTATTAGAATTTCGTACACGGTATGACCCAATTTAATGTCACAAGAAATTGCATAAAAGGACAGTAATTGACATAAAATTACTGCCATCCATCAAAACACAAATGCAACATCATATAGTTGCAAATACATAATATTTAAAATTAGAAATAGAATGAGAAAATTCCATTATTTATTTATTCACATTACAAAAAGAAATTTTCAGTGTTCACAAGCAAGCTCTCATGCAAATTGAATTATATAATTGTCCAAAGCAAATGGTAAATTTACATTTTTAGACCTTTTTTTTCTGAAAAAAAGGAAAATAAAAAATAACTTTTTAAGGGTTTACTAACTTGTAATCCCAAATAAAGAAAAAATAATAATAAAAAAGCATAATTTATTTTAGTGGCATAAAAAGGATAATATTGTCTTTTAAATAGTGGAGTCATACAGTCCAATCACCAATTTGGTTGTCCAGTAAAAGAGAAAAGGCTTAGAGAAGCAAAAGCTATAAAGGCTAAAGCATATGCTCAATGGGCGTGTGGATGACTGGATGTCTCCCCAACAAAGAGATAGAAAGAGTCGGTGGTGGATCGATCTAGCACCCAATCCAAGACGTTAGCTTGGTCCATAAATATAAGCTTTTATATGCATTTACATTTATGCCCTCCCTCCTCACATTCTGTTACCGTTGTTGTACAATAAAATAATCTTTTGGTTAGAAATATAGTACTTAATACTAATGAGTGTACATGATAAGCTTTTGTGTCTTAATCAATCAGGAGTGTTCAAACAATCAAGCGGCTCTAAAAATGCAACCCAAATGACAATATTAATAAAAATTTATGGTACCATATATATGAATTATTCAATCTCTTTCTCATTCTCAAGTCAAATATAATTTGTAGATAATTGAAAAGGTTAATTACACCACTTTTGTCTGAATTTTTCGATTTTTGCTATTTTGGTGTCTAAATAGAAAAATTTTCAATAAGGTGTTTAACATTAAAAAAAATTTTCAATCAGGTGTTTTTTTGCAAACGTGGCACACTAAACTTGACATTTGGATTAAAACGGGGTTCATCCTTCACCACATCAGCAGATGATGTGTCGTTTAATCATCTAAATCAATGTGTCACGTGTATTTTACATGCCATTTACCCCTAAAATGAACTTTTGCCATCATGTGAACTACTTAACATATTTACCTTCTCTTTCTAAACAAAGGATGACCCAAGATTAATTTTCTTTCCAAACAAATTCTATACGTTTCATAAACATTTAGATTATCTTTGGCCGGATGATTCGGAAGTGTATACTACACATCATCCACTAATGTGGCGAGAGGTGAGCCAATTTTGAGTCAGATGTGAAGTCCGACGTGTCACGTATGTAAAAAACACCTTAATAGAAAATTTTTTGACCATTAGACACTTGATTGGAGAATTCTTTTCATTTAGATGTCAAAATAACAAAAATCGAAAAGTTCAAACACCAATAATAGAATCAATTCTAATTGAAATTATATTCCTTGGAGTTAAAATTTTAGATCTGATAAATATTTTATTCTTATATTCCACTTAATTCATGTATTATGAAGCTCATTTCTTATGTGAAGCTTATTTTAAATGTATATTTTTTTTTTCCTAAGATTCAACTTGATTGGATGAAATTTTGAGTAAGAAGTTTTGAAATTGACATAAACAGTTTATTTCTCTATTTAAATATAAGACCAAAGAGAGCAAATACACACACATTTCTTTTCAAATATAAATTAAAGAAAGAAAAAGGAATAAATTCCTTTAAATACATAGATTTTGATCCTTCACAACTTTAAAATTACATTTATCGAAGAGTGGGTCAAATTTTGTTTTTATTTTCAGCTTAAGTCTAATTCAACTAACAAATCATTTTAATAATTTACTCAAAAATAATACAAAATATTAAAATATTCATAGCTATAAAAGTAATAGAAGAGGCGCCGAATTCTAATATTTGGTGATTTTTGACTTTTCTTATTTTATGAAGTTGGGTGGATTTATGAGTTAATCCAAAACAATCACAATTAAAATGATTATGATTTTTTTGGATTAAAATCATAATCCTTTTATTGATGGGAAAATTGGTTACACTGGTTTTAGATTAATAATGAGAATTGGTTGTGATGTATCATGATTGTTGAAATAAAATGCAATAGCTTGAATTTAACATTTGCAACCACATATCAAAATTTCTATAAATAGTAGAAACTATGGATGGGATAAAAACTTGATAAATGATAAAAAAAAAAAAATCCTATTTTAATGTAAAGACATTTTAATATTTTTTATATTTCATTATAATGTTTAATTTTAATCCATCCCTGATTTTCTTGCTCAAAATAAAGAGAATATAAGTAGATGTCATAGATGAAAAATGGATTTCTTATAAATATATTTGCAATCACTATAAAAATTTACAGAGTTCACTGCTGAATTAAACTAAGCCGAACTGAGCTTTGGTGAGCTCGAGTTCAGCTCGATAAGAATATACTTGAATCTAAGCTCGAACTTGACTTGTTTAAAAATAATTAAACTTGAGCTCGACTTGATAACCATAAACGAGTCGAGTTTGAGTTCCAAATCTATCAATTCAAAATGACATTATTATAATGTAAATTTTTAATTGATTTTGGCTTATTGGACAAACTCTAAACCTCAATTCAGCTCAATAAAGTTAGTTCGTGAGCTAATTCGAGAGTTTAGTTTGATAAAATTGACTCCCAAACTAATAATCTGAGCTTAAATTTGACTCGTTTATTAAACGAGGTTAATAGCTCGATTCAACTTATTAAACAAAGTCAAGTGAGCTTTTACTAATTCGAATTTAGCAGCTCTCAAGCGGCTTTGCTGATTTACAATCCTACCGCTGATTTAACCGCTATAAGCCTAAACATGCTCTTGAGTCTAGAGTTGGGTTTCCATGGTCGTGACCGTAGAGGATATCTCAGACAAAAGCAATCGGTGGACACAGGATTTTAACGTCTCCAAGGGAAAAAAGAGAATTAATGGAATGTGCGAGTGACTCTGCTTCTCTCTCCTCGATCCCAACAAAAAGAAACAAAACAAATATTAATAGACAAAAAACCCCATGTACGTGGTCCTTTCAATATTACCACTCCATGGCCATTATCGTCCATTGATTTCTAAACAACAAAACCAAACTAAAAGTTCGATTCCGAATGTCCACGTGTCATTCCCAACTCACTTGAAAAAAATATAAAAAAGCTAAATTCAATCCATTATTTAATAAAATAAATAAAAGTAATAAAAAGAAAAAGAGGAAAAATGCGGCTTAATGCTGACGTCAGTATCCAGAGCATCCAGATCTTGCAGCCAAAAGAAGCTTCCCTTCCTACAAGCACAGTGTGTTGTTTTTTTTTTTTTTCTCTATTTTTAAAATTTTTTTTTCCACTTTCTTTCTCTCTCTTGACCGCACTAAGAAAGAAAATTTTTTCAGGCAAAAACAACTACAGAGAAAGAAAGAGATGAATTTAGGGAACGAAAAAGAAGAGAAGAAGAAAATAACAAGAAACCAGAAAATCTCACCATGAAAGCTCGTATTCATAATCATCATTATCATTTTACTCTCTTTTTGATTCTATTAACAATATTGCCATCATCATCATCAATTGGATACACTAGTTGTCCCGAAACTCTGAGAAGAATCCTCCACCAGCCTTTATACCCAGCCAGCTCAGCTCCACCACCAGACTCTGAATCATCGTCCTCACCACCGCCGCCTCCGCCTTCCGACAATCAAGTTTTTCCTACTCCAGACCAGCCTTTCTTCCCTGAGGTCCCAACTGGACCGGCGACTCCGGATCAAAGTCAAACGCCACCAGCATCACCAGCCAATGGAACTATACAAATCCCAACGGCAACACAACCGGCAAAACCGGCTAAGAAAGTGGCAATTGCAATATCTGTTGGGATTGTCACTCTTGGAATGTTGTCAGGTCTCGCATTCTTTTTATACCGACACCGAGTTAAACATCCGAGTGAGACTCAAAAACTCGTCGGAGACAATTCTCAGAGATTTGCTGATGAATCGATAGTTCCTTCTTCTAGTGTTCTTTATATGGGCACTGTACAACCAGGTAGAACATCAGGTGAATTGAATGGTACAACAAATGAAGCAGCCAATGTTTCTCCCTATCGAAAGCTAAATTCTGTAAAGAGATCTGATCGTTATAGGCCTAGCCCCGATTTACAGCCTTTGCCGCCATTGCCCAGGCCTCCTTCACAAAATGAGAACGATAATTCTCCGCCTTCCTCTGTTTCATCGTCCGATGAAGAGAGCCACGGCACTGCGTTTTATACTCCTCAGGGCTCCTCCATTAGCAACGAGGACGGTTATTACACACCGATGACAATTTCTGCTCCGCGTTCCGTTAGTAATAACTCTTGGGGGAAGTCTGTTAACGTTAATTCTGTTCCTCATTCTAAACGGACTTCTCCTAAATCGCGGTTCTCTTCGATTTCTTCACCGGAAATGAAGCACGTGATTATTCCGTCAATAAAGCAATCATTACCGCCGTCAGTGCCCATGCCGATTCCTCCTCCATCTCCACCACCTCCAGCAGTGGTAGAGCAGGATACAACTGAGAATATTGAGCCAACAAATTCTTATTTCTCTAAAAGGCCAAAATTCTCAGCGCCTCCACCACCGCCAAATATGGCACGTCTTCGATCAATAAACGTTCAGCAACCAAATAAAATTCCAGCACCACCACCACCTCCACCGCCACCACCACCTCCACCTCCACCGGCAACAACAACTCCAAGACATAGAGGGTCCACGGAACCAGCTAAAACGAGTGTTTCCTCGACGCCTAGCTCCGTATCATCGAAGCAGCAGTCGTGGACGTCAAGCCCTAGAGCCATGTCCAAGACCAGAACGCCAAAAAGTACCGAGCAAGTAGAAAGAGGGATGATAAGTTCATCAGAGAAAGTTGATGCAGAGGAGCAAGATGGAGCAAAGCCAAAGTTAAAGCCTCTGCACTGGGACAAAGTGAGGGCTACCTCAGACAGAGCCACAGTGTGGGACCAGCTTAAGTCCAGTTCATTTCAGTATGTGAAATTAGTATTTAACTTTGATATTAATAAAAACTTTAAAATTAATCCATTTATAGTAAATTCTGAGTTTGCTATTGTCATTTGATTCATGTCATTTTCTTGGTAGATTAAATGAGGATATGATGGAAAGTCTTTTTGGCTGCAAATCAACGAATTCAGTTCCAAAAGAACCCACAAGAAGATCAGTTTTGCCTCCTGTTGAGCAAGAGAACAGGGTATTAGATCCCAAAAAGTCACAGAACATTGCTATTTTGTTAAGAGCACTGAACGTGACCCGAGATGAAGTCTCTGAAGCTCTTTTAGATGGTGAGTAATGTTTCTATTTGAAGCCTATAATCAGCTATTAGGTTTTGCAGGTTGATTTGTTTCTTTTCAGATTAGTTACTTATTTAATTATCCATCCATTTTAAAATATTGAAGGTTCCATAACATGCTTATTGCTAAAGGTATTAATCAATAATGGCAAATCTAAATTTCTTGTTTTCGTCTTTGAAAATATAATAATCAAATAGAACAATGGTTGAGGGGCCCTTGCATAAACAAAATAGGAAGAGACTTAAGAGAGAGGAGAAACAGGGACACACAGAATAGTAAGCAGATGATAGATTTTTGCTAAAAATGGACTAGTGAATTAGACAACTCATGAACCTTTTCAATTAAAAAATCATGTCAACATTTTTATTTACATGGCTATAGGCTGTATAACCAAATTGTGTATCCGCATCTTGCCTCGACTGCTGATTGGTTTCTAAATGCAAAAATGATGAATGTCAAAATTCTGAAACGCAATCAGATTTTTGTTAAGATGAACTTTCTCTAGCTTTAGTGTCCAAAAACTGGAAAGGATAGAACAAGGTATGAAACCAGGAATTATAGTTGAAAGGCGTAAAATGTAAGTTATCATCATTACCAATTTAAGACAGTAAAATAAAGATTTTAACACTATTATACCACATGAATCATTCTGTTATTCTTGCTTGAAGATAATTGCTTCGTCTTGGCCTCCTTGAAGATAATTGCTGGAGAAGAAAAATAGGAAAAGAGAGTTCTAGAAAAAGAAAACCGTGAAAAGCTCTAGAAACATGTTGGGCAAGTCTTCAAAAAAAAAAAAAAAAAAAACAATAATTTACTTAAAACTTAAGATAATCAGCATTATGATATTCTTAGCTTGCAAATTTCCTTCTCTTTAATATACGTGTTCCTTGCATACTCTAGAACAAAATTAGATATAAAGTTGTTGCCAATCCTTTTGCACATAAATATTATAAACTTATCCTCTAGATCATTTGAGTTATTATGTTCCTAGTTAACTATTCGTCACTCCTAATCATGAGTTCACAGTTCCCTTTGGCTTTCTGTGATACACATGGTTATAATCAGTTTTTTACTTTAAAAAAGATTACTTGGTCCAAGTTTGAAGAGCCTTAATTTGCCTAAACTGTTTGCACTGCAATCAAATTATATTTGCAATCGTAATGGTTTCAATTTGACGGGGATAAGAAGTGAATAAAAATTCAGGGAAACGAGAGGGGGAAGAGGGAAAAAATGGAAGCTTTTGCCGAATTTCCTTAGTTTATTTATGTAGACTAAGCTATGAAAAAGTAATTGTAGAAACTATACCAAATTTCGTGAAGAAGTTTTATCTTATTTTTGCTTAAAGATTCCTTTCCCTCCAAATTCCACCGATGTTGGGTTTTCTTTTAACTTTCTATCCTTTGTCCTTCTCAATTGAAAACCAAATAGGGAAGCATTTTAAAGAACTAAGTTCTAAGCATCCAGCACCTTATTTTCTGTCAACTGAATTTTACTTTCCAGCTTCTTTGTGTGAGCATGAGATTGACGCTTCAGCCAACTTCATATCTCTGAAAAGAATTCCATAAATGTTGATCAAAAGTTAGAGAAGCTAGACATATCATTCCTAATTGCCAATGACTGCCCTTACAGCTATAGAAGAAACAAAAGTACATGCTGCCCCTCAGAATAACCTAACACTAAAATGGAGTATCTTCATTCTTCATAAATAAGAAAACGACGGTGCATGCTGAAATTGGTCATGACAACAGTAACTAATAACTATTACATTTCACACATGATCAAAAAGCTGTGCAATTAATATGGTACTTCCCTGATTTCTCAAACCTGTAGTAAATACATTATTTTAGGGATGAATCTCCGAAGAGACAGATGCAATGTTCATATTTCAGCCTTCTATATGTAGCTTGGTTGTATGAATGGGGAAATCCTATCTCTTCACATGACACGGTTATCAGTTGGATTTTCCTCTTTCCTGGCTTTGGTGCTACTGTGCAGGCACATTGGGGTTTGGGGACAACAAAATGAGAAGACAACTCCCTCTGCTATTTCAATTCAGACTCATAACTGAACCTGGGATGATGATACTTTTTTCTCACTACAAAATCTTTGGTAAACTGTAGTTAATAAAGCTCAATCTCAAATTTCAATAAGAAGTAATTAAACTAGCATATCAAGCCAGTTGGCTCTTTTATCTGTGTATATTTATTGTGACATTTTTCTCTTAAAGATTTTTTCTTCTGTTCTTTATATGAGGACAGCAGAACTATAGAAAAGTTTGTGCCTATATAACTTGAGACTAAGAATTTAATTCAACAGAATGAATCTGCAGACACATATGCATGCTAGAACGTTTAATATTGCTAATTATCCTGTTGGAACCTATGTTTTCAGTGTGCTAATATCACATGCAATATGTGTTTGGTTGTAACAGGTAACCCAGAAAGCTTGGGTGCTGAGCTTTTGGAAACTCTGGTAAAGATGGCTCCAACCAAAGAGGAAGAAATCAAACTTCGACAATACAATGGTGAAACCTCCAAACTAGGATCTGCAGAACGATTTCTCAAGGCAGTTCTTGATATTCCATTTGCCTTTAGGAGAGTTGAAGCCATGCTATACAGAGCCAATTTTGATACAGAAGTTAAATATTTGAGGAAATCTTTTCAAACCTTAGAGGTAAATTAGCTAAAACCATGCCAATAAGATTAACCCTTTTCTCAAGAACTATTATAAAACATCCCTCATCTTTAAAATTCTGCCAACACTGAATCTCAAACTTAATGCTAACTTCTTTGCATATATCAGGCAGCAAGTGAGGAACTAAAGAATAGCCGATTATTCCTAAAACTTCTCGAAGCTGTTCTGAGAACAGGGAACCGAATGAATGTTGGCACCAATCGTGGCGATGCTAAAGCATTCAAACTTGATACACTCTTAAAACTTGTAGATATAAAAGGAACAGATGGGAAAACAACATTGCTACACTTTGTGGTCCAAGAAATCATTAGATCTGAAGGTGCAAGTACTGATTCTACAAATGAGAATCCTCAAGATAGTACAAACTCCAAGTTCAGGGAGGAGGATTTCAGGAAACAAGGATTGCAGGTTGTGTCTGGGCTGAGTAGAGACCTCAGCAATGTCAGGAAGGCAGCAGGAATGGATTCTGATGTCTTAAGCAGCTATGTCTCAAAACTCGAACTGGGGCTTGAGAAAGTCAGATCAGTTTTGCAATATGAGAAACCAGATATGCAAGGGAAATTTTTCAACTCAATGAAACTGTTCCTAAGAGAGGCGGAAGAGGAAATTGCTAGAATCAAGGCTGATGAAAGAAACGCTTTATCACTTGTGAAAGAGGCCACAGAATATTTTCATGGGGATACAGCAAAAGAGGAAGCCCACCCTTTCAGGATTTTCATGATTGTAAGAGATTTCCTAAATATATTGGACCATGTATGCAAAGAAGTGGGAAAGATGCAGGATAGAACAATGGTGGGCTCTGCTAGATCGTTCCGAATATCTGCAACCGCTTCTCTACCAGTTCTCAACAGATACAATATGAGACAAGATAGAAGTTCAGATGAGGAAAGCTCTTCTCCTTGAAACCATGTTTATATCAAATACATGAACCTTTAGGAAAACAAATGGAATTTGTCCGATATTTCAAATGGTTATAACATTCATTTCAAACTGAAGCAGCAGTAGCAGCAGCATGGTATATCTCTTTTATTATTATTATTTTTAATTAATTACAAGCATGTGGAAAAGTAGGATGATGGTGAAGAAAGAGAGATTCAGAAATGGTCTTTCATTTGTCAACAAAAATCCCAGTTCAGATATTAGTTCGCCACAGAAGGAGAATTATTTAGATATAAGCCATTCACAGACCAAATGTATTGTATGATAAAGAACAGAAAATTTTGGGAAGGATTTATCCAAATCAAGGAAGAATATGGAATTACAAAATTGGTTTTTTTATCAGGCAGAAGAAAAATGAAAGGCTTGTGTTGTCTACTAAACCTTTAGAGCAGATTCTAATACATTTTCAAGGACGGATGTTATGATAATTACTTGCATTACTCCTATTTGCATTTATTCAATATTTACTGATAAATAATAACTAGCAGTTTTTCTTGGTGCTTCAACTAAAATCTCTCTTTTAACATACCTGATTTCCTGATTTTATGGAATCGCCTGTGTGGAGACGAGAGCTAAAAAGCTTCAACCGATGGTCTGGTTAATGTTCTGCTGTTTGAGTACTAACGGAAGAGATTCCTCTGCCCATTGCCATTGCAATTGTCTGAACTTGAACTGAACAAGCATTTGTGTTTTGTCCCAAATCCATCATATTTGCTGGAGAAGGTTGTTTTCGACTTTTCTCCCCATGGCGCGCATTTCTTTGCTAACACCTATGCATGGCTAAAAGGGCTGAAGCGGAAGAGAGATTGTAAGGGAGGGGAGGGGAGGGGAGGGGAGGGGATGAGAAGACAATTTTGTAACATCATGTTTGGAAAATTAAAAATTAGATTTAGATGTCAAATGAAAGGTAAAGAAATATTTTCATAGACCCGTTTATAGCTGCTGATTTTTTCTTTTTTTCTTTTGACTTTTTCTACCTAAAGAAGTAGGAAGTGAGAGTTTGAAAAAGCAGAAAATTACTACTAACCTCGCGATCAAGAGGAAGTTGCATTTTTTATTTAACTCATTTTTTCTTAATTATTATTATTACTACTACTACTATTTAAAATAATTATTTTATTGATTATTAGACTCAGCCAAAGTTTGAACATGCACTCATGTTGGAATATTATAAGTATCAAATTAGATTCATTGTTGAAGAACTTAAACTATTTAGACTGTTATTTAGGCTATATATTTGATATAAATGAATTCCATATAATTTGATGAATATCATTTAATTTGATATTTTTATATGCACTTTTCTTTCAAAAATTAAATTTTATAGAAACCAATATAGTTAACCCACATTTAATAATTTATAAACAAATCTTATTTTACATCCAATAATTAGGTGAGTAATCAATACCCTATTTAGCAAATCATCTTAACCATTATATGTATGAAATGAAACTAATATTCCCTGATACAAAAAATATGGTTCGTATTGTTAATCAGAAAAAAGACATCATCAACATATCAACCTACACTATTTCGTATTATTCTTGTTGAAAAAAATGTGGCCCGCAGGTTTTGGTATATATTCATATAATTATGTATTTTGATGACCCTAATTATATATGAGTTACTTTACCAAGAACTTTCAAAAAGATGGAGTGATTGTCGGTGGAAGGAGTAGTGATTTATCTCAATATTTTTATTAGTATTACCAATATTTTAGTCTTGTCAGCATGTTTTTTCATTTTAAACTTTTTTTTTTTTTTTTTTGGTAACAGAGGGAAGCTAAAAACAAAACAGATATGGATATAAACAAAACCTAAATTAGAAGGATTTTTTTTTATAAGCACCTGGTGTCTAAAAGCTCACTGGGTCTCGATTATATCCTGCGGTTCATAAAAAGAAGAGTCAAACTCGAAGGAAAAATGAGTCCCAACCACTCCATTCCAATCAACGGTAGTAGAATTCTTGGTATATTTAGTATATTGTGTATGGATTCTTTTTAATAAAGACAATTGATTTATGGTTAATATGAAAAAGAAAATGTAAATTAAGGTCAAAATTGTAATGGAACGTCGAGATGAAGTTGGCAAAGGGATAAAATCAAAAAATGACAGGGAAGCGATTCCACTAATTCATTGATTTTACACTAGGCAGAAAGGGGCAACATTTCTCTCTATATGTTTTCTACAACAAATTTACACTTAATAATGTTTTTTATCAAGAAGAAATTGCCAAGGAAAAGAATGGTGGCCCTGACCCTCCAATTCTTTTTGTTCTTAGTATCTTTTTCACTAGAATTCTCCATTTAATCTCATCTTTCTTGCTTTGTTTCTTGATCCTCATCTTGAAATTCCTGCAACCACAAAATTTAAAATCATCCACAATTTAACACCTTGTCCGGATTATTAGTCATATGAAATGATTGAGTTTTTGAAACTCCAAAAAAAATGTTTCGAGTCATACTGGCAAAGAGGAACTCTGCACAATTCCGAATCAGCGCAAAGCCGGGAGTGAAGCTCTAGTAGCTGCCACATTCTCTTGCAATGTACGCAACCACCGGGTACTCTCAACTTGCAGCCGGCGAAATGGCGAACAAGCAACTCTAATCCTTTACAGGTTGAATAATTGCAAGGTTCTTGGTTTTCTCTAAAATCTTTATCATGCGGTCCAATTGTCCTACATCCATCTCTACATATATGAACAAGAGCCTCCATTGCCTCATACAGTTGTAAATACATCTTTCTTTCTTTCAATTTCCTTATCCTCTCTTTCTGTCTCTGCAAAATTCAAATCCAATGCATAATTGTAATTAATCCAAATTAACAACTTCTTCAAGTACAAGAAAACAAAAAATCTTACATTTTGTTCATCAACCATAGATTCGAGGATTTCTTTTTCCAGCAGAGGGTGGCTCCGCTTCATCGCTCTCCACCCTTCTGTCCGGGAAATTTCCTCAAAGTTGATTAAAATCATACGGTGACAAACTAGGCTTAGCCGCGGAGCGTCGCATAGTAATGAAAGCTGAAATACGTCAACTACATTTTCGAAGGTAAGGAAACCTTGCTCTAATCTTTGCACGCATATCTTTTTCAGTTCTGGAATCACAAACACATGTGATAACACCAGCAAATGTAACACAGACTCTTCCATTTCTTCTTTCTCATAACTGCGCAAAATTATAAATCACTTAATTAGGGTGTGATGATGATATCGAACTACAACAGTGGAGGAGAAGAAATTAATTTGTACCTTGAACAATATAAGAATCTAACAAATACTCGAACAGCGTTATGAGGAACACCTCGAATTGATATCGATCTTGGTCTACCGCGGCGTTTCGATTGCTTTAGCATACCTCTCATTACCGGAGAAGCCATTCCCTGTAATTGGAAACGAAACAAGCTGAATTAACCTAATGAAACAGAAAATCTCGTTAATTAATTATAATTATACTGATTTATTGAGTATTTACAAGAATATTGGCATGTGCATAGACCGAGCCACCGCGATCGGTTTTAATCGTAAGATCTGTTCTATAGCCTTCACTAAATAGACGTTCCCATGTATCCTTCGTTCTTGTAGGAACACAGCTATGTCCTAGTAATATGTTGTGCCTTCTATGATAAATACTAGTCGCCGGAGAAGGCAACGGCGGTGGAAATGCTACTAAAGAAGGTTTGTCACATTTGGCATCCATTTTTGATTTTCCTTTCCAGTGAAAATGAAAAAAAAAAAAAAAAAAAAAAAAGGCGAGTTGAACAGATATCTGTCGAACAAGTCGTTGTTATAAAGGAAGTGAATTTGAAGGTAACCTTAACTGTCAGTCATAATTGTAACTATCAGATCGGAAGACGGAGGGCCATTAATTGATGTGCGCTTAAGGCCTTCAACTTTACTCACCAACTCTCGTAACTGTCGTTCGTGTCTTTAATCTATTTGGTCACGCGCTCTTCCCGCGCTTTTAGTATTTCCATCTTCTCAAAATAAAAATATAATTGGTGGTTTTTATACGCTAATTTTCTTACATTATGATAAAATCGAAATTAATTTTTAATTTACTTTTTATCTCAAAACAAAAGAAAATATACGAAGATAATTATTTTATTTAATATAAATGATGATAAAATTGAAAATAATTATTCATTACTTTTTAAAATGTTCAAAATATTTTATATTTTGAAAAAATAATCACTCTAAAAAGATATATATTCTTTTTAATACTGAGGAAGTACTTGAAATCAATTAATTTAGTTTATCACTTAAATTTCTAACATTGCTGGAAAAATTTACTGAAAAAATAAAATTTACTTTCACTCATCCATTCGATTGAGAAAACATTAGACAAAGAATATAGGAAGGAAGGTGGTACCAAAAATACTTTGAGACATCACAAACCATTACTTGTATTTTAAATGTGACACCACATCTAAAACAAAGAGTATATATATATATAGGTACTGAAAAACAAAATTTTGTTTAGATGATCAGTCATTTTTCATGTACTTTGTTAAAATAACAACATAAATATAGCCTTTGAATATAGCCAGCTAACAAAGTTAGGCAGCAGATTATTTCCATGGAATTTCAGAAGTTAGGAATTACAGTTTACAACTGCCATTCACAAGGACTTCATGTAGCCTTTAATTAATTAGCTTAGTTGCGAGTTGCGAAACCAATGCATATAAGTCCGCCTTCCTCTCCCCTGGTCCCACAATTTAAAAAAAAAAAAAAAAAAAAAATTATTTTTCCAGGAAAACAGATTTTCAGAAAAATAGTTATAGAAATGTTAAATTTTCTTATTTAGGCAAGTTAAATGATTTTGTTCGATTAAACCAAGAGATTTATTTTTTTATTTTTTTTTATTTTTTTGTGAGGGGAAACCAAGAGAGAGTTATAGAAATGTTACATATGAACAAGGTAATTAAATTTCTATACAGGCAAGGTCATTTTGACCATCCACATCCACTTTCTCCAGAACTTCTAATTCATGATACATTTTCCCTCTTGCTTATATAGTGAAGTGAATCCACAGCTTCTCTTACATGATAAGCTCTTGGGCTCAAAAAATCTAGCATAGAATGGACATCCTAACCTAAACTGTCATGGGCTTTCATGCCCGCCAAAAAACACCAGCACTACTGCTTAACAAACAAAACTACAATATATATAAGCTTGGAATGAATTATATAGCAATAGCACCTATATTAAATTTATCTAAACCCGATTTATGGACTCAAGAGTAGACCATGGGTGTGATTGCTATAGTTTTTTTTTTATTAATTTGGTTCATGGATGGATCCATAGACCAGATTAGATAAAGTAATTCTCTAGCACCAATTAGAAATTTTTTTTTTATTTATGTCATTAAATTACAAATTTTTTGATTGAAGCATATACAATTTACTTACAGAACTTAAAAAATAATCGGAGTTGAAAATGGGAATTTCGCCTATCAATAAATTATAACACAGGTGAATTTTATATCAAGTTAGAGCAAAAAATGGGTGTGCGTATGTGTGTATATATAGCTTTTGCAAAATAAAGTAGTGTGAAAGAAAAGAGGTGGAGAGTGGAGAGGTTGAATGCATTGAAACGACATGATAGCCAACCACAATGCGACATCAGGCTGCATTGGAGCTACCGTAACCATAAGTAAGCTACTCATGATGATGCTATAAGTAAGCTATACCAAATTCAAAAAGTGAATGAAGAAAAAGGCACTTGGAGAGTAGGCAGGAGCAGGAGCAGGAGCAGGAGTACAACTGCTACTTCAATTTCAATCATCTTACTTGTCCCTCCTGACGGCCCTACCAAAAAATGCCTATTCCTAAACTTAATTAAATTTTCAATTTAGGAACAAAATTAGAAAAGTAAGTTAAATGACAATTATTGGAAATGTAAATCATTTTCATTAATTTCAATTGTTGGATAATTCCAATCTACATATGACGGTTTTGTTGATTTTATATGCACGCATACTGTAATGACAATGGATATTGTCTGAAATTTAAAGCATAGAAAAATTACTATCTTTATAATATTAAATTGCTGCATGTTTATATATAACTCTCAATATTAATAAAGGCTTCAAAATTGCAAGATTAGGAAGAGAAAAACAGTGAAATAATTTATTTAACATTTTTTTTATGATTTTTAAGGAAGGAAAATAAGTTAAATGATAATTATGAATGCAAATTTGAATATTTGTGAATAGACGCAAGTATTTGTGAAGAGACATTTTCTTATGTATTTGTAAACAAGGAAAAGAAGTTAAATCATATAGACATGAATGTTTGTGACCAAACATAATTCTTTGTGAACAAATGTGATATCGTACATGATTATTCATGAATAGACACGACACGACTATTTTTGTAATTAGTCGTAACTATTCGTGTTTCAACTTTAAAAAAAATGAATTATATATATAATTATATTATTTAATTATATATATACACATGGCGCACCTTTAGCTTGATTTTCAACTCTCCAAGTTCAAATTCAAGAGTTAGTTTAGTTTATAATAGTATTGCCCTTGACTTATTCATTAAAATTTTAATTTTGAAATTACATTATGTATTAACATACAATAATTTTTATATTTAGTATTATTGTCAAATTTGACAAGTAAATGTAGTAAAATTAGAATGAATATTTTTCATTAATGAATCAAAACTTAATCAAATTGGAGATAGGTCAATTTTCTTAACAAAAACTCTCTATATAAAGAAGAAGTGTAAGTCATAAAAGAAATGATATATATATATATATATATATATATCAAATCAAGATAAAGAAAGCAAGGAAATTTTTAGAAGAAGAAGTCCTAATCACATGGAACAAATAAGCCAAAATCTCAAAGAAAATAATAATAATAAAGGTTTGGAAGCATGATTTTGGCAACAAGCCTGGCTTTGAGCAGTTGTATGCAATCCATAATACAGTCTGATCAAATCACACACCAACATAGTCAAAGCTATTGACCATCTTGGTTTTAGCATATTCAGAGTCAAAGGTTCTAAGTCCAATTGCACTAACACCTAAGTTAGGTTTCTTCTACAGTATTAATTTATGGATAACATTTGCCAGCGTATGGGGTAGTTACATACACTAAACCCTATTTCACCACCGTTTTTTAAATATTCATTTAGCGTTTTGATTAGGGGCAAAGTATCATTTCTATTATTTAGATTATTTGGTGATGCAGCGTTGTAGGAGCATTTAGAGTTTGACAGAGCAGATTATAAAATGTCATTACTTCTTTTAATGTTTAATAAAATATTAATTAAATAATTATTAACTATTAAGACAGTTATTAAAACAGCTAATTTTGATAAAAGGACACTAAGTAAATTTATAAAAGTTCTTTAAAATATTATTACTATTATTTTATATTTTTTCTCCAATAAATGATAAAATAGGTACAATTAAAATTTATTTTTAATAGATTTGGTACATAGATCATCAATTTATAACTATGATCAAATTTAAAAGCCTAAGTTATTATTTACCAATATACATAATATTTTTTTTTTCTCATTATTTAATTTTATAAGGTATTTATTTAATCGTGTGTGTGTGTGCGCGTGTGTTGAGGTTGTGGGGGCGTTAGTGGGCAACTTTGGATAGAGCAGGAGCGTCTCTTCTTCTCTTCTCCATTATATATAAAAATAAATAAATAAATAAATAAAGTATGGGGTAGTTACATACACTAAACCCTATTTCACCACCGTTTTTTAAATATTCATTTAGCGTTTTGATTAGGGGCAAAGTATCATTTCTATTATTTAGATTATTTGGTGATGCAGCGTTGTAGGAGCATTTAGAGTTTGACAGAGCAGATTATAAAATGTCATTACTTCTTTTAATGTTTAATAAAATATTAATTAAATAATTATTAACTATTAAGACAGTTATTAAAACAGCTAATTTTGATAAAAGGACACTAAGTAAATTTATAAAAGTTCTTTAAAATATTATTACTATTATTTTATATTTTTTCTCCAATAAATGATAAAATAGGTACAATTAAAATTTATTTTTAATAGATTTGGTACATAGATCATCAATTTATAACTATGATCAAATTTAAAAGCCTAAGTTATTATTTACCAATATACATAATATTTTTTTTTTCTCATTATTTAATTTTATAAGGTATTTATTTAATCGTGTGTGTGTGTGCGCGTGTGTTGAGGTTGTGGGGGCGTTAGTGGGCAACTTTGGATAGAGCAGGAGCGTCTCTTCTTCTCTTCTCCATTATATATAAAAATAAATAAATAAATAAATAAAAGGAAAACAGACTGGCTGGAGTGGTCCAGGCTTTCACACGTGAAGACGCTCCTGCCTGCAATTATAGTCACGTGTGATATCACCACCATCATCAATATACTTTCTTTGGCTTTTATGTTTTCGGACCCTCCGCTCCTCTCGTTCCCTCCCCAATATTTTTCATTTAAATTTTTCTTTTTTTTTTTTTGTGGGTCCAAAAATACATTTGTAGTATAAATTAACAAAGGATTTGCTCTAATTGTAATGTCCAATAGAATATCCATATCGAAATCAAAACTTTAGAGCGTGAAGTCAATTTCATTAATAATCATCATCATCATCATCATCTTCTAGTTATCATTTTCAGCTTATCTTACAACAAATAGGTATGTCTTTTTATTTTTTATAGTCAACTGCTGTATTAGTCTTACTGTTACACTACTTAGTTGCTAACTTGCATTTCATTCACCAATTGTATCTATAAATGTGTGTGTATATACATATATATTTCATTTGCTATGGAGTTCATTTTTTTGAATGTTACCCACAAATCATGCGCTAGCCAAGAAAGCATTTTTGGCAGCGAATGAATGAGAAAATGAGTCCGCAGAGGATAATTGCTAATAATTTTTGAAATAAAGTTTGCTCCGAAAATTGGTCTTTCTATAAATATGCTCCAAAATTGGCAGCTCAGAAACACTTGAAGAAGAGTCTTAATAGCTAAAACAAGTTGCAGAACCGCATTCAAAGACTGAACAAGAAGGTTTTGAATACCCGAAGACTTAGCCATCTCCAATCTTTCTACAACTACCCATAAATTCATTATTAGAAAATAAATGTACCAATCTTCGGTACAAAATTTTGAACCTCATTGCGAGCAATGTCTCGAATTAGCCTTCCCAACAGCAACATACGCGACCGTATTAAGCTCAGAGAAAGGAGGGGTTTGTGGAGACTAGGTGATCCAAAAAAGGTCCTTAGCTAACTGTTTGAGGGACCAGAGATTCATTTCTTTGTATGCATTTTATAATGAATAACAACATTAGTTGGATTTCTTCTTTATATTTATGACCTAACAATGTTAATTCTGAGTATTAAAAAGACATAAATATTAAAATTATGAAATTTAAAAATCAAATATAATTAAATTAGGTCTAACTAATAACACGCTAAAAGAATTAATTTGCGAACGGAGCAAATCCTTAATTAAAGTCTGTTTGTGACTATAGCTAGAAAATCAATAGCTATTCACCGTCATCTTCTCAGTTAACTTTTAGGGTTTTGACTTTATGAAATATTAAACACTTTGACTTTTAACGTTTCAAATTAATTAATTAATTTTTTAACTTTTATATCCATTTTTTAAACACGCTAAACTTTATTTTTTATAGTGTTCGGTAATATAGCGTTGAATTAACTTTTAGAGGTTAATGTGATATTTTATAAAAAGTTAACCCGTGTAACATTTAGCTTTTAATATTTTATGAAAAATTATTCAAACAGCTAACAGCTACTAAAACAACTAATAGCTACCAAAACAGCTAATTTTATTGAACAGAAAAGCTAATAGCTAACAACTAATAACTAATAGAACAACTAACAATTATTACAATAGGTAGTAGCTACTAAAACAAGTAGTATAACTGAACAGACCGGAAATCTGTTGTCAAAAAAATCAATAGAAAATAACAACCGAATCAAAGATGAACAACTTAATTTGAGTAGTACATTGTTAAAGTCAACATTATTTGATCAACTATCTACAAGACATAATGATTCTTCTTGTTTAACACCAAAAAGGAAAAAAGAAAAATTAAAAGGGGCAGGAGAGGGCATTAAAGGACTGAGAAATGAGAACACGTTCTGTGTATTTAAATTCATAAAAACTATATTTAATTTGTTTCAGGGCATAAATATTCTTATCTGACCATTAAGGACTCCAATAAGATACCATTCCACAATTAGGTTTATATATTTATAGAATTAATGAAAGTCTAGATGTTGGATCTTGTGTCCAATTTTTATTTTCATGCATATTGTTTTTAACAAATACTTAAAGACCACAAGTTTTAGCCCATTTAATGAATCTACTTTAATTATTATTAGCAATGCATGAGAAAATACTATGTTTCAAACATTTGTGGTTTTCAGGAGTAATAATTTTCTATTTATGTTTATTCTTTGTATATGATCAACGATGATTGTTTCAATTTCTCAAAAATTTTATATTTGAATATGTTAAATTAAGGGTAATATAGTTAATTTACTCAATAATTTATTATAATTTAGAAATAATTTAATGATTTTCTTAAGGGACGTAAAATTTCAAATGAAACAAGTATTTAAGAATGGAGAAAGTACATTACTCAAACTAATTAGACATTCGATTGATTTGATCTAAATTGAATAGAATTAATCAATGTAAATTAAATAAAACTAAATTTTTTATATAAAAAATGGATTGAATTGAATTAAATAGATCAATTTAGTCCAATTCAGTTGATTTTACCGATATTATTCAGTTATAATTGACATGATTATTATTTAGTAATAACTAAAATAATATAAATCCTCCTTAAAGAAAAAAAAAAATCCACGTACGTTGATCGGATTATAAATAAAGAATTTTATGTTTTATTATTATTCTTTAGTTTTGATTTGCATAGCTTACTTTTTAACTAAATTAAGAAAATAAATTTAGTAACTATCATTTTAAAAATAACTTGTGATATCATATTATTACTATTTTTTTTTTTTAAAATAAATAAGTTTGGTTTAACAATAATTCAATTTTGTAATAAGCTGGGAACACCTTAAAGTGGAGTCTAATGAGTTAATAAAGATAGATTGATTCACAAAATCCTAGGTGCCCCAGAAGGTCTAAATGGCAGCAGCTGAGTGCTTAATCAAAAGTAATTATCCTTATCAAAATGTATAAAAGAGCAAAAAAGTTGCACCATTTTATCAAAGTTTGAATCATCATTCCTTAATTTTTTTTTCTTTTAAAAATAATCATTCACGATTTGTTAATTTGTTTATTGTTCATGCCTGTATAATGTGGTAGATTGACCTATTTGTTTTATTCCTCTGTTATTGATTTATTGTTACAGAAAAAAAAAATGGAAAAATTCTAAAGGGTATAAAAGAAATAATTAGGGCTTCAATGAGTACTTGCTATCTAGTTCTTTCTTGATCAACTTTCCCTATAGTAACTTTTAAACAGTTAAAATAGGGTAAATATTTAATTGAAAATTACTAGTAATTAAGTATTATTAATTGAAGCCAGGTTAAAATATAGCCTAGTGATAATTATATGTACGATTCAAGTTTGAATCCCATTTCTAAAAAAAAATAAATAATTGATGATTCTTGATTTTCAACGGCTAATCACTAGTAATTATTAATAATTAACTACCTCCATTAAATCAAATAAGCCCTAAATGAAAAATTATGATGTCTTTTTTGACTTATAATAAATATTGTGTGAAAATACCACTTCGACCCAAACGTGACTATATGGTACAAACCTTTAAAAAAAAAAAAAAAGTGTGAGGAAGTCTTTAATTAACATATACAGCCACTATAACGCTTTTGCAAATGATCTAAATTGTTGGCTAAATTATTATATAAAATAATTTTTAGTGGATAAGACAGTGTTTTCACACCCATCTAGTGTTTATTATGTCAATTGACTTCTTTTTTTGTTATTTTAAATTCAATAGCTAATATCTAACGGCTTACGACTATTAAAATAGCTAATAATAAGTATTGTCGAACGAGCTCATAATCTCAGGTATTGATCTTAAATTTTGCAACTTAGGCCAATCTCTTAAAAAAAAAACCTTAATGTTTTTTTTTTTTTTTTTTTTTTTTTTCTTTGCCAATATCTAAAATACTGTTGGCTAAATTATATACTAATACTTTTTAGCTGACTAAGACAGTGCTTTTCCACCCCATCCCCCTCAGCTCCGTTCTTTATGCTTAATCCTCTCTCATTTTTGCTTATTTTAACTTCAATCAGCTAATTACTAACGGCTCTAACGAGCTATTAACCACCCCATAAGCCTAATAATCAAGCATTGTCGACACGAGCTCATAATCTTCCAGGTATCGACTCCTTAAATTTCGCAACTCGCCAATCTCTTAAAAAAAAAACCTTAATGTTTTTCTTTTTTTTTTTTTTTTTTTTTTCTGACTCATCATCTGATTCTTAACTTGACCTTATCATATATCTTCTTCTCTTCTCCTCTCAATCTTTTTTTTTTTTTTTTTTTTTTTTTTTTGACTCATTCTGATTCTTAAACTTGACTTTCATATATTTTTTTTCTCCTTCATTTGCTATCCTTTATTAGTATAATTAGATACACTCTTTGGAGATCCCCAACTTCAACAAAACCTATAGCTAAATTTCTCTTTGATGAAGTCCCAGTTGACCTACCAATCCTCCTTTAGTGCTTTTAGGGCCACCATGAGGCAAGAAAAGAGATATTTTCTAAGAAATGGTGGAAAGAAATACTTTCTCTCTTGCTTAGCTTCTAATAAATTAGTGATTGAATTATTTGATGATTTTTTTTTTTTGAGAATTAAAATTTCTAAAACAATATATATAGATGTACATTTAAGATATAATAAAAATAAAAAAAAGACATAAAAAAATTGTAGTGTTTTTTCCATTGTAAAAAAGAGAGAATAATATTGTATTAAGCAATCTCTTATACTAGTTAGTTATAATATAAAATAATCTTAGAAACAAGTACCTATAAAAAATTTAGAGAAAAAAAAAATTGAATTTTCACCATTTTTATCCTAACTAACCTTTCTTCTTCTTCTTTTTTTGTTTCTTTTTTTAAAAAAAGAGCTAACCTTTCTTTTTTAAAAGGAGGAAAAAATGAGGGAATTTCAAAAATTCAATTGTCTTCGTGTGTAACATAAAAAGACATAGAGAGTCATCAATAATTTGGTCAACTCATTAGGGGAAATAACAAGTTATTACAAACAAATTTCCTAGTTTAATTCCATTATTTTTTTGAGAAATATAGTTCATTAATAATAAAATCAAATGTTACAAATCCTCAATTAGACCAGAGCATAGAACTTACTATTATAATTAATAGAAAGTTCGCTGATTATTCAACAACAAAATAATTGTTTATATTCTTTTGAATAATAAAATTAAAACTAAAAGAAACAATATTAAATTTTTTCACTTGAAGATAATGTTAACCGATATAAATCTTCATAGTAGCAACTGGTCCTTTAATTGATTTGGACAACAAAATAACTTCTCTGGATCTTCTATGCTTGGATTGTTTTTCCAAAAACTTATTGCGTATGACGTACACGGATGAGTTCAAGCCACTATGCGTTAATAGCATCAATGGAGGAACAGACCGCACTACCAGACTCTATTAATCGAAAATACAAATCGGTAAATCAAGATCTAAATTCTCTAACTAAATAAAATCAAATATCATATATTTTAAGAATAAACTTTTATAAAAAAGGAACTAAGCCCTCACGGAAGAAAGGACAAAAAAACTCCAAATATAGAGACAAAGCAACAATAGCAAAAAAATAAAGAAAAAACAGATTAAATAAAAGAAAATGGATATGAATTTATTAAAAATGAATAAAAAATTAGGAGCAAGAAGAAACAAAAAAAAGGGGAAAACCGCTGATTAATAACGGCAGCCCCAAACAAAGTCAGTGTTAGATAAACTATAAAGAAAATAGGAAGAAAGAAACTCTATGTATTTATCTTTTAATCCCATTATTTTAAGTTTGTATTTTGCAAGTTTTAAATAAGGATAAATGAAAATACTTGCCTGTCAGTGCAAGAGTTGGTCTCTTGAAAATACATATTTATATCATAATCTTTTATTTTTAATGAAAGGAAATTATTAATCAATAATTTAATTAATCTAATCAATCTTATTCATCTTTAATTGCAGTGGACATTTAGATGAAAAAAGTTCAGAAACAAAAAGGGGTTGCTCCTATCAAAATTAATATTAAACAAATATTACATCAATAATTCAAAAGATTAAACATTAAAACTTTGATTTTTTTTTTAAATTTATGATTTATTAAAAATGAAAAACATAAAATTAATGAGACCTATATCGATTGCGACAGTACATATCATGGTACGGTTGTCAAAAATCTAGGAATACCAAAAATAAAATAGATTAATAATAGTATTATTATAGTGATGTAGCTTAAAAAAAATAAAAAATAAAAATAAAAACTACACCCTTAAACAGGATTAAGAGAGTGATTAGGCGTATTACGGGTTTTCTAGCTTTACAAAATACAAATTGTAGGTAACCGCTAAATAACTCCTCTCTAGTCTCTATATCTCATCCGCTAATTTTGGCGGCACCAAAACCGCTACCCTCCACTCTTTCCCTCCATATCTCTCTCTTACACTCACTCAACCGCCAGATTCCAATCTTTCCCTCCTTAGATTTCCTCTTCGGTTTTTTAAAAACCCTACAAATACCCATGTTCTACATCGCGTTATTATTGTAGACCAACTATGGATGACTTTGACGCTTCTTCTTTGTCTTTCTCTAGTCTCTTGTGTTTAGAAAATGAAGTTTCTTGTTTTGATCAAATGGAAGAAGAAGTAGAAGAAGATAGTTTCTATGATGCAAATAACAATTTTGAGTCATGTTTGGTTTTAGAGAGTGAAGACATTGAATATATTGAGAAAATGTTCGAAAAAGAAATGGGTTTATTAGGATCTGCCAATAGTTATGTAATGCCCTCTGCTGATTCCTTAAGCACCACCACTAACGATTCTAATTGGTTACGATTTGCTCGACTGGATGCTATTGATTGGATTTTCAATGTCTGTAATTCTTTTCTCTGTTTTTTCTCTGTTTTTCTTTTTTCTGTTTTCTGTTTTGAAAGTTTTTTTTTTTTTTTTCTGTTTTATTTGATTTAGACACGAGCACTTTTCGGATTCCGATTCCACACAGCTTATCTTTCAGTGACTTATTTAGACCGGTTTCTATCGAAAAGATCGATTGATGTAAGCAATTAAATTCACTTAATTTTTATCGTTTTTTGATAATGGGGTAGTTTATTAATATTTTGATTTCTGGTTTTTAGGATGGGAAATTATGGGCTATTCGGTTGCTATCTGTGGCTTGTTTGTCATTAGCAGCAAAAATGGAGGAGTGTAGAGTTCCATCATTATCAGAATTTCCAATGGAAGATTATTGCTTTGAAAATAAGGTGATTCAAAGAATGGAGTTGCTGGTATTGAATACCTTAGAGTGGAAAATGGGTTCAATTACTCCATTTTCTTATCTTAATTATTTCATTTCTAAAATCTGTGGTGAATCTAGACCAAAGGAAACAATCTCCAGAGCTGTGGAACTTATTCTTGCAGTTATAAAGGGTGAGTGGACACATTGTTCTCTGCCCAATTCTATTATTGATTTTCTGTGAAGATTGGATTTTTCATTTCTAATTTTTTATTTCATATTTTGCAGAGATTAATTTGTTGGAGCATAGACCATCTGTTATTGCAGTGGCTGCAGTATTAGCTGCATCTGATAATCAATTAACAAGGCAAGAATTAGATGTCAAGGTGAAACTAATTTCATCAACGAATTTTCTGGAAAATGTGAGCTTTTTTTTTACTTAAAATTTTTTTTTATCAATCAAAGAACAGAACATTTAGCCTTATTAATTTTTATTTCATTATTTTACTGCGACAGGAACATATATTTTCCTGTTATATTGTAATGCAGGAAATAGAAATGGGAAAATTGAAGACTCCAAAGCAAGCGTTTTCTCCTAATTCTATTAATTCTTGCTTCACTACTTCCTCTGGAACTGGCAGTAAAAGAAGACTCACATACAATGACTGTGATCAGAATTGCCCAGTAAAGAAAATCTGTCAGTGAACTTCCATTTTATTTGAGGAGAAACTTGAAATGGGTTGAACCACAGGATTTTGGTTTTTTGATTTTTTGATTTTTTTTCCGTTGAAAACTGATAATTTATTTAGGTTTATTTATAGGTCTAATGAGTGTTATATGCCCATGGAATGATATTATTTTTGGAGTTGATGATTGGGGGTTCCATTTTCCAACACCCAACAAAAACATTTTCAGCCAAGTAAAACTCCAAGAAGAAGATAGGAAAAGGGACAGTAAATAAATAAAATAAATAAATAAAGGAAATAGCTTTAACCAACAGTAAGAAGGAGAAGAAGAAGTAAGGGTGCTGACTAAAGTCCAAAAGCCATTAATGTGGAAGAAGGAAGGCCAGAGGATGCCAGAAGAAGCTCATTGAAGACTGTCTATAGCATTCTTTGTATTGCTTTGTTTTGGATTTTGATGATGAAATATCCCAATATTACTTTGCCCACTTTTTTTTTTTTTTTTTTTGAAAGAATAGGAAAAAGGGACAGTAATAAATAAAATAAATAAATAAGGAAATAAGCTTTTAACGCAACAGTAAAAGAAGGAGAAGAAGAACAGTAAGGGTGCTGACTAAGAAAAGCATTAATGTGAAGAAAGGAAGCCAGAAAGGATGCCAGAAGAAGCTATTGGAAAGACTGTCCTATAGCATTCCTTTGTATTGCTTTGTTTTGGAATTTGATGATGAAATAATCCGCAATATTACTTTGGCCGCACTTTTTTTTTTTTTTTTTTTGAGTCAATTTTGTATTTCATTCATATCTGTCTCATTTTGTGACTTTTTTTTTTTTTTTTTTGAGTCAATTTCTGTATTTCATTCATATCTTCTCAATTTTGTGACAGAATATATTTGTGTTGATTTATACATCCATTTTCATTGAAACCCTTAGCTTTGGGATGCTTTCCAAAAGGCTGAAAGCCACAAAGAATGAAGAACTGTTTCTGTTTTATATAATTCATCTATATTTTTGTATTTGGGCCAGTCTTGAAAAGTATATCGAGAATTATGATTAGATTTGTTTGGAATGTTTGAGCTTTCTCTTTTTATAAGTGGAAAGTTCCCTTTTTACTGTTTCATAACAGCAATATCCTATTTACTAGTATCTCAACAAACTATCAGAAAGTGAGATATTAGTGCATTCCTGTATCTGTAGAATCTATATTTCAAATTCTTCCTGAAGGAATTAGAGTCTCCATTGCAAGAAATTTAAAGTTCCTAATGCAAGCAAATGCCATCATTTTCACAAAAACATGTGAATGCTGGTGCTATTTGCTCCCTTTGATGAGAGTACTAGGACCCAACCTTATCATGATTAAGGTAGAGGTCTCTTTGTTTTGGGGTAGATAGGGGGTTCAAATGGGGGCCTGAGATTCATGGCAAA
Source organism: Jatropha curcas (assembly GCF_014843425.1). The sequence goes on from NW_023590851.1 coordinate 47,312, forward strand.
AAATTGGTTGTCAGAGGCCACATGCCTCCATTTCGCGTCCTAGGATATCCAGTCTGGCATTTGTACAACAAATGTATGTATTCTAGTCTGCAGTGTTACAGGAGACAGTTAAATTGTGTCTCCCCATCAAACTCATCCATCAAACTCATCATCTTGATAGTTCCCACATGTTTTCTTGAGGAAATTCTGTTACAAAGAAACAGATTAAGTAACATTAAGAACTTAATTAGCCAGCCAATGAAGGTTTTCTGGTTCCATTGCAGTTTCATCCACCACATTTTTTATTTTGGATTAAGCTAATTATGGCACTAATCATGTTGATTAATGATATGATACAATGATAAAAGGAACTGTGTGCTTATATAAAGAGGTAATTACCTTTATTACCATGAAAAGGTAAAAACTAGAGTTGTCTTAAACTGCAATAATTTAGGAAGAGGAAAAATTTCACTTCGGAGCATCATGGAATGAATTGCAAAAAAGGGCATGCTTGCTTTGCATGGAAAAAGAAAAAGTGGAAACAATAATCCAGGCATAAGTGCTTAATTTGATTAGGATAGAAGGCTGTATTGTATGGTCCAACCTGCAAAATTTTGGATGTCAAGATGGTGACTTGAACAAGCACTCAAAACTGTCCACTTAAGCTAAAAATGTTGTATTTCTTTTTAAACTTTGTGATGCTCAAATCAGTGAATGGCCACATCAGTGGAATGGTGAGTACTATTGAGTAGAGTTGTGTTGTTATGTTGGGAAGAAGAATCATTTCTTCTGTTTGAAGAGTCCAAATAGTTACTTTGACTATCACTGACATGGCAATTTTTAATTGGGTATGTTTAACAATAAACTTAATCATGATTAGTGCTAATGTTACCGCAATTTGAAGGTTTCAATCTTTAAACATTTTCTAGAAAAATATTACTTTTAGGAATGGTATTGTAGAAGTTACTCATACATGAGATTTTGTTGTTTGAGAGTACTTTTTGTTTCCTTTAAAACCCATGAATGCCCCAGACTCATAGTCCCTTCAAAAGCAAGCAAATATTATCAAGGTTGTTGATATCATTAGCTACAGAGTGGGTTGAAGATGTGTGTTCCATTCTCCAATGGTTCTTGGCACATGTAATATTTGAGTGAGTGTCAAACATCTAATTATATCCCCACAAATAATTCTGACACTCAATTGTGGGGGGTGGATCAAATTTCTTGCTTGAGTGATCATTTTTGAATGTACATATTTATATTTTTCAAAAAGAACAATCAATTTTTTAATTAAATAATATTAATCAGACTTGTAGTTAAAACTGTGAAATTGCTAATTTGAACCTCAATCCGAAATTAATTAATTTAACTAATAATAATAATAATAATAGACTCAAATTGGATAATATTTTGAGAATTGCATGGTGGCCCAATCCAATCCTGTATTGGATCGGTTCGTCATCAATCCATGTGTAAAACCCAAATCCGCTGACTGCGCTTGGGTTTCATTTCATGTCCTCTTATGGGTTGTGGAGAATGAAATCCAAGCCCAACATTTCTCTATGATCAACGGCTTATTCAAATCATCCTCTTCTTCCCTTTCCCTCTCCGTGCCTTTTTCAAAACAGAAAAGAGAAAAAATAAAAAATCAAACACTTTCAGAAACTCAAATTTTCCCTCTCAAATGGAAAAGAGACTTCGTTCGTCTCTTCAATCCTCTGCTGAGGAATTCGTTTCCTCCGCCATAAAAATCAATCTCAAATCCTTAAAATCCACTTTCAAAACCCTAATTCACGCCATCTCCACTTCTTCTCCGCTTTCCTCCTCTCTCCCTTCCGCTCTCCAACACTCTATTTCCGATTCCATCTTCTCCTTCAAGAATTTTCTAGAACAACCTCCACCAGTCTTCCCTGACCACGCCAAGTCTCCTCCTTTAAAGCGCCCCCGCCGGTCCTCCAGGAAAAGCGACTCTAGTTTCCCAAAAAATGAGTCCGACCTCACTCGCGAGAAGCAAGAGACGCTCGAGAAACTCCAAATTCTCGCTCACATTACTTTTTTATGCATTTCGCATCCCAAAAAGGCGTTTACCCCCTCCGATTTATTACCTGCAGTTCAGTTATTGCATGATAACTTGGTTTTGTTGGAGTCGGATTCGAGCTTGTTAGTGGACATAGCCAGCTTATGTGAGTTGTATTGGAAAGAGAATTTTCCAGGTCGAGAAATGCTAATTTCTCAGTCTCTTCCGTTTTTGGTTTCAAAGTCACTGACCTCGAAAAGAAAAGTTGATGTACATAGGGTTTATTCTCTTCGCGAGGCGTTTACTTTGTTTGATTTTGAGGATGAGAGTATAGAGGACTTGAAATTGTTATTGATGCGATGTGTAATTGAGCCGCTGTATTTGAAAACGGAGGACGGTAGGCGATTTCTTGGGTTTATGTTCGGGTTAAGTGGGCAATTATTGAAGGAGGCATTGGCGATGATAAGATCGCAGATTCCGTTTGGAAGAAGGTCGATTTTGGAGGCTTATGGAGAGATTTTATTCAGGGCGTGGAAAGGTGTGGAAGGGGAATTGAAGGATGAGATTGAGAATGGGTTTTTGCAGTGTTTGATTGAGGGTGCAATTCATGCGAATTCTGGAGCATTTGCAGCTTCTATAAGGCGGGTTTTGGGGGGATTTGTTAGTCAAAGGGTTACCGATGGGGTCGAGAAATTGCTTTTTCGGCTTGCTGAGCCAGTGATATTTCGCTCCCTGCAGGTAACTCATCTATGTTATGTGAAGATAGTATATGTTGGATTATATTGTGCTGGTAAGAAAGAAAGAATAGTATGTAGATGTTCATATTTGGATTGTTTTGCGGGTTTGCCGATTGTTTTTTGGATGAAAAGCTTGATTAAATTCTATAAAATTTCCTCAGACACAATTTAAGTGTGTCATTCATCTTTGACACAATTGGGTTTGTCAATAATTTGTTGGCTGAGAATCACATCTGAATTTAAAATTGTGCCCTGAACCATCTATGAGTTATAGTTGCTGATTTATGTAATTTAAATGGAGAACTATGACCTAGTGCTGTCTACCTTTTTTCACAGGTTGCAAATTCCAATGTTCGTCTTAATGCATTGCATTTATTTTTAGACTTGTTTCCCCTTGAAGATCCAGATGCGACAAAAGAAATTAAAGATACACTGCACGATAAACAGTTTTTTTTACTAGAGAGATTGCTCATGGATGATTGTCCAGGTGTGAGAGTTGTTGCAGTGGAAGGTTGTTGCCGTGTTCTTCATTTATTTTGGGAAATCATACCTCCATCAACCATTACAAAGATACTCTCAAGAATTTGCGATGATATGTCACATGATATATGCAATGAGGTTAGGCTTTCAACAGTGGATGGGATCGTTTATTTGCTTGGAAATCCACAATCTCATGAAATTCTGAAAGTGCTTCTGCCGAGATTGGGACATCTAATCTTGGATAACGGGCTTTCCACTCGTGTTGCTTTTATGGATCTCCTCCTCCTTACACGGGATATCCGAACATTCCAGTTTAACAAGGTATTGAGAATTCAGGAAATTCCTAATTTGCATGGCATGGTAATTTTTATTATGCACTGCATCTCGTATTTGTTGCTTGATATTATTATTCTTAGTTTTCTTTTTGGCTGATGGTTTTTTTGATTTAACGACTGCAGGTTGTAGGTTTAGACGTACTATTGTCAAGTCTTGCAAATGATCAACCTCAGGTTGCTCAGAAAATAACAAGATTGCTTTTGCCATCATACTTCCCCTCAAAAGTAAGCACTGAAGAGGCATGTAATCGTTGTGTTACTCTTATCAAAAGATCTCCAATGGCTGGTGCGAGGTTTTGTGAATTTGCTGTATCAGAAGGGGCATCTCTTAAGTCTCTCATGGAGCTTTTCAAAGCTTTCATAAGTTTGGTTTTGTCACATGGTCAGCTGGAAGCAGTTCAAATTGAGGGTTTACTTGCTGCTGCTTCCCATATTTGCAACAGTCTGGTGGGTGAGCCATGTTATAATAATGCCCTGAAAGAGTTACTTGCAGATGGAAAAGTAAAGCGCTTGTTTGCAGCTGCTTCAACTGCATGTGCTCAATCATCTGTACTCAACATTTTTTCGGCTGTCTCTCTAGAGGATGTGACTGTGCTTGTTGAAGAATGTATGCATCTCATCATTAATTGTAGTGGAATACCCGAGAATGTGGAACTGCAAGCTGAAGTGAGGTCTGCACACAAATTGTTGATGTCTTGTGATAATTTTGATGATATGTTTGAGGCTCAAACAAAGGTCTTGCAAAAAACTGCCTATCGTTGCCATGTTAAATTCGGCATTGAAATGCCAAAGCAGAGAATTTTCCCTAGGAAAAGAAAGAAATGCAAGTCCTCAGCCAAAAGTTCAGTTAAGTGGAAGCATGTAAATGGGAAAACTGCATCTGATTTTGAGAATGATTATTCAGTTGCTGTAGGAATAGCCTGGCAAATAAAAGACTTGCTTGTTTCTGATGACTCGAAAAAAGCTATACTAGGGTCTCAAGCTCTAGAACTGCCATTCCTTGCTTTAAAGGTCATTTCAGAAGTCAGCATTTTACACTGCATCTGCTGTGAATACATGGACACATATCCTATTTTAGCATATACAGCCCTTGCTGTGCATATGACTCTTCAAGATATCAACATTAGGACAAACGAATATGGTACCCAGAAGAATGATAGGATTGAGACTTCATCAATTCTGGAGGCAAGTAGTAGTTTTTTCCCCTTTTAGTCTTTTACTAATCTATAGTCGTTCTCTCTATAATACAATCAGTTTTCTGTAACTAGTACTGTATAGGACCTTTGTGAACTTCTCAAGCAGCATAACTTTGTTACTTGAGCTATTTACTTGTCACTAATAACTGCTCAAATATCTGCTTCTACTTTTGATATATATGAAAATTTTGTTCCGCTAAAAGAACATCTTCTTTCTATTCTCTTTCCATAAATTTGCTTTTCAGAGGACGTTGTTGGATGAGACAACAGATCACCTTCTTAATTGTACTGAGAAGCTGCTTGCAGCAGCTGATGCTGGAGCTTCTGGCTATTTACCTGCTCATCACGGCGAAAAGCTAAAGGAGTCTCGAACAGATGCCTCTAGCTCAAATAATGGTGGTGAGTAGATAAGAAAATGTGATTGATGCGTTGCTTGTGGACTGCTGTTTAATTTTAGAATGGTAATTACTGGAACATAGAACATGATCATAGTTTTCAACCTCTGTGCTTTGCAATAAGGTCCATCAAGCGTTACTTTTATGTAAATGTTCCTGTCTCAAGAAAAATGTCATTCTTATGACTCAGTATTTGTTTTTTAATATTTCTTTAGGATTTCCTCATGATAAAGAGAAGATAATGTCAAATAAGTTGAAGATGCTTACAGCAGTTCTCAAGTTCATTGTTGATTCAATTGCAATGGGCTTTCTTTCTGACATTCATAAAAGGTGCTTAAGCTTTGCAGCATCATATTTCAAGCACGTCATCTTTGCCTTAGGGCAACAATATAGTGAAGGATTGCAACTTAAGGAGGATGATTTGAAAGACAGTATTCTGTGTCTCAAGAGCTCTTTCAGCTATGCAGGCAAGTTACTGAATCTCATCCTTAAGGACACTAACGGAACTTCTCTACCTACACAAGAGGCTTGTGATCTTGCAAATGATATTCTTGATCTAATCACCTCAATTGAACTCTACTTGGGCTCGAGTTTTGCTGCACGCATTGTTGCAGCAACAAAGTCGTGGTTGCCAGATTTAATTCTAGCATTGGGATCCGGCGGCATTCTTAAACAAACTCCAGTAGAAGGCGCCTATTTGACATCATTATCTCAGGTTAAGCTCCATTTTCCATCATGGCCTTTAATTTTAGCAAAGACTGAGCTCTGCAAAATGAGTGAAGTTAACCCAGAAGAGGAGGATAAAGTTTTAGAATCAGAGGAGAAATTTCCTGTGTTCGAGAAATTTATAGAAATAATACTTTCTTTGTTGAAAAGGAATCCGAACGTACTAGATTCAGTCGGAGTGATTTTCTTGATTTACTCTGTTGTTGGCCTGGAAAGGAAGGATTTTGGATTAGTATTAGGAATCCTACACTTTGTATGTGTGAAGTTAGTTGGCCAAGAAGACAAAACTTGGAGTGAACTTGATATGATGTTGAGCTCTCTTCCGGACATTTACCCTCATATTGAGAGAGAAATTGAAGAACAAAGCGATGGAGATGCGAAGCAGAAATTACAAAGTGCCAGAGCATTGGTTGAACCTGTTTGGTTGTACCATGTTTATGAAAGTGGGAGGTTTACTGTAATGGAAGAATAAAATCGAGTTCTTTTTATAATAATTTTAACAATAGAATTATGATGGAAATATTTACCCTAATGTAAAGTGAAAGCAGCATATGTGTTCATCTGACCAAGAAATTGTATTTGTTTATATATATATATATACGGGAACCCTTGCACAGCCTTCAAGCCTAAATTTCATCTACAGGAAATACATGCAAGTTTCGTTTTTGTCTGGTCTCAGAGCATCTATAATATTAATATGCAATCAATCACCAAAGAGCAATAAATGTTAAAATTGTCTAAGAGAATCTCTAGAAATTGAAAGAAGGATAGTAGATAATATCTTTTGATTTTTTTTGACACATCTTGACATATTAAATAGACATTAACATTAAAGAATATTTTTTAAAAAGTCTTTTTATTTTTTTGAAGTGGTAATTAAGTAAGAGCAATTTACGTTTGCATTGGAGATGCTACAAGTGAAGAGAACTTTATCTGAGAGACAAGCCCGCAAATAGAATAGCTATGATGGAACTATTGTATGTCAAAGAGACTACTGCGGTGGTGCCATTTTGGAGGCTTGGCCTGGATGACATACTTCTGAGCATGACTAGCCAATTCGGTAGGCATGTATCTTCAGAAAATCTTTTGCAATTCCTCTCCAATCTCATGTCCTTAATTTCTGCAATCCCAGCAGGAAAAGCTCGTGTTCTTCTTCTTCTTCCTCGGTCCAGGAAAAAATGTCGGTAATAAATCGGGACAAATTGTCAGTTTCATCCCCATTTGAAGTTGCAAAGGAAGTAAAAAAGGGACAAATTGGGAGAAAAGTAGTATGAGAATTTCATAAACTCTTCCAAGGGAAATGTTAGCTTGTTTATCATTGAAAGGATCTGTTGCTTTTTATATTTTAGCAATTAGAGCTCAATTGAATATAATATATCATTGGAGTCAAATAAATTATTATGCTGCTACAAATAAATATAAAATTTATTTATTTTGCGTCTCTAATAAATTACGACCAATCAGGCTAATAGATTAAGCCCATGCTTGTGGTTTCTGAAATAATAAAGCTCTTAACAAATAATTAAAAAAATCCAAAAATAAAGAATTTTTTAACTACATGAGAGTAAATTGATTCAATGAAGAAAGCTCCTTTACATGAGCAAGCCTTAAACAAAGCCTCCAAACTGGAATTTCATCTATAAGATGCATGAAAAACTGCACTTGCTAGAAATAGATAAGAATGAAGAAGAAGAAGAAGAAGAAAAATTCCATTGGTTTTGGAAAACAGTTGCCAAAGACAAGCAAAAAGAACTTAAGCGTGCAAATAATTGCACTACTTCGTCAATCTTCCACCAAGAAGAAACCTCGAAGTCAGTTATCAAATGTAGGGTTTTAGATGAAAATTCAAAAGACAGCAGCATCTCTTAAGTGCAATTTATACTGGGATCATCTTCAGTATAGCAGCAATTGGCATGCCTATAAATCCAATTATTACGCAAACAAGCCATTGTGATAGATTGAGAGGTGTTGTATTTGCAAATGTGCCCAGGAATTCCACAATTATGATTTGGAAAATGACAGTGCAGCCAAGAACAGCAACAAAAACATAGTTGTTCAGTATGCCTTTGAAGACATTGATGCGCTCCATATCTCGTGAGCTTATCTCATTGAAAGCCTGCAGAGTCAAATAAAATACCTTCTATTGTAAACATAATTTTGACCTTAACAATATAAGTAGTGAGGTTTTTAGAAAAGCTTATACCTGACAAAAGACAAATGAATTGAATATGAGAGTATTCAGGAGAAGATCAGAATCTGGACCCTCGATATCAAATGCTTCTTTCCCTTTTGCCTGAAGATACCATATTACTAGAAACTGATATAAAGACTGGCCTAGGATATTCCTCCACATGGCATTGCTAATAAAATTCCCTTTCCTTCCAACTGGTGCACGTTTCATCAATTCATTGTTTGGAGGTTCTGTTGCGAGTGCTAGTGCTCCCAGTGTATCCATAATCATATTTACCCACAGAAGCTGAACAGCAGTGAGGGGAGCACTCCCTAAAAAATGTTTTCACCCACAAGGACCGCAGACGTTAGCACAATATACAAAACGGTTTCCATGGTACCAAGAAAAGCAATAAATCCTAACACAGAAAGAATTGGAACTTTCTTACCTGTCAAACAAGCTGAAGAGAAGTTAACAACTAATGCAACAACATTAACTGTCAGCTGGAACTGTACAAATTTTTGAATATTTATGTAAACTGAACGTCCCCATTTCGCCACAGTCACGATGGTAGAGAAATTATCATCCAGAATTATGACATCAGCACTCTCTTTAGCCACCTGAAGATCAGAAGTTAATTAGACAAACTATCATTTACTTTTACTTTCATTTTGAACGCAGATATCACTGCTTCAAAATGTTGAGCGCTAAAAAGACAATAAACAGCTGATGATGGGTAAAAGTCTGTTTTTCCATCAATGTGGTAATAGTGCCTAACTTATCAGATGCAATAAGATCAATTTTGCAATTGGACAGGATAAACTCACCTCAGTTCCAGCAATTCCCATTGCGAGACCAATATCTGCTTCATGAAGAGCTGGGGCATCATTCGTTCCATCACCAGTCACTGCAACAACTTCTCCAAATGTAGTTCGCAATTGTTTCACCAAAGTATGCTTGTCTAGAGGTGAGGAACGAGCCATCACCTATAAATAAATTGAAATGAGTTCTAGCTAGAAAAGCTCTTCTTGCTAATTAGAAATTTAATTGCTGGCACATTGCACAAAATAAAAAGAAGTAAAGAAGACCTGAATTTTGGGAATTAATTCAAGCATCTCTTCCTGTTTCTTCTCTCTAAAATCTGGACCTTCAATGGCTATACCATCATCAGTAAGAATCCCACATTCCCTAGCTATAGCCTTTGCAGTATTTATATTGTCTCCAGTAACCATTCGTACAGTGATACCAGCTGAACGACAAACTGCAACTGACTCCTTGACACCAGGACGAACAGGATCTTTAATACCCACAATGCCAATACAAGTATACCCAGAAACTGGAATGGGATTGTCAGGGGAAAACCCATTTCCTACATCCATATAGGCAAGACATAGAGTTCTAAGAGCCTCACTAGCAAACTGATCAATTGTAACCTTAAGATGGTTAAGCGATGCATCATCGAGGGAAACAACTTCACCTTTCGAATTAATCACCTTGTCACAAGCAGCCAAAACAATTTCTGAAGCACCTTTAGTGTGGGCTCTGCAGCCTCCCTCAGGAAGCTCCACCACTACCCCCATTCGCTTTTTTGTAGAGTTGAAAGGCTCAACTTTAATAAGTTTCACAGCCTGTCGAGCTGCTTGAAAATCTCCACCTAAAGACAAGCCAAACTGCAATAAAGCACTCTCAGTAGGTGTTCCCAATATCTCGAGCTTTCCATCTTTACTAACAACAACTTCACCTCCAGTATTATTAAATATTGATTGTAGCAGAAGTTTCACAGCAGAATCAGGTATTTCAGAGCACAAGCTTGAGGCCTTATCAGATTGGCCTAGTTCCTTGATATTCATGCAAATGCATGATTTCACAACTGTCATACGGTTAGTAGTCAGTGTCCCGGTTTTGTCACTGCAGATAGTTGTTGCTGATCCCATGGTCTCACAAGCTGCCAGATGTCGGACAAGTGCTTTATCATTCATCATCTTTTTCATGGCAAAGGCAAGACTCAATGTCACCGCCAGTGGAAGTCCCTCTGGAACTGCAACAACAACAATTGTAACTGCAACTGCAAAGTATTCTAGCATCTCTAATGCTTCATCTGCCGACCAACTCCAGTGGGATCTTTCATGCAATTTATGGCTAAGTAGGCCTTGCACCAAAACTGCAAAAGTCACTACAGCAAAGGCAAGACCTACCTTGCCAATAATGGTTGCCACTCCATTCAATTTTACCTGCAATGGGGTTTCATCATCTCCTCCCTCACTGAGAGTTGCCATTAATTTACCCCATTGGGTTCTCATCCCCACAGTGGTAACCAACATTTTGCATGACCCATCTTGGACCTTTGTTCCAGAGAGCATATAAGGATTTTCGGAGTTCACCATTACTGGCTCACTTTCACCAGTTAAACTTGATTCATCAATTAATACAGAAAATCCTGAAACAAAAAGCCCATCCGCAGGGACTTGGTCTCCAATAGCAAGATGTACAATATCACCTGGAAGCAAATCATATATTGATAACTTCTGCCTAAATCCATTTCTTGTGACCTGAATGCTGATCTTCTTTTTCTCCTTGTCCAAATCCTTGAATTGTAATGATTGACGATAATCACTTGATGCTGTGACAAACACAACCAACAAGATGCTAGCAACAATTCCAAGGCCATCATGAGCCCCTTTTGGCCATCCTTCTGTCGCTATGCCAACTATTAAAGACACAAGAGCACACACCCCGAGTATCATAAGAGTCATGTCATGAAGGGCTTCCCAAACAAATATCCAGAAACTCCTAGATTCACTCTCGGCAAATTTGTTAATCCCATATATCCCTTGTCTGCGATTCAGTAGATCATTGTCTGTAGAAAGACCATTAGTGGTTGAAGTGGAGAGCTTTTGTGCAAGACCATCTACTCCACCATGAAACTTTAGTTTCTTCACATCATGGCCTTCGACTATTGATCCTAACTCATCGGCACAAATTTCAAAACCAGCAGCCTTCACTTCTGTAGGTACAGTGTAGTCACTTGGGGACACACCTACAAACATTCCATTTATAATTATCAGGAGAAAACTACAAAGAACAAGCTTTAAGTTTACAGTAATCTAAAAAAAAAAAAAAAAAAAGTGGTGAATGAAGTTGGAGAGCTTTTGTTGCAAGACATTTACTCCACCATGAAACTTTAGTTCTTACATCATGGGTCCTTCGACTATTGATTCCTAACTCATCCGGCACAAATTTCAAAAACCAGCAGCCTTCTTCACTTTCTTGTAGAGGTACAGTTTTATGTCACTCTTGGGGAACACACCTACAACATTCATCCATTTATAATTATCAGGAGAGAAAGGGAAAGAAAACTACAAAGACCAAGGCTTTAATAATTTATTTTTAAGTTTACAGTACAGTACTACAGTATTTAATTTCTAAAAAAAAAAAAAAAAAAAAGCTGCTAAAAAAAAAAACTTAAAAAAAAAAAAAAAAAAAAAAAAAAAAAAAAAAAAAAAAAAAAAAAAAAAAAAGCTAACCTTGAGCGATAAATAAAATTGAAAAATTGTGCAGCTTTGGAGACTAGTAGAAACTGCGATTCCTTAATTTATCTCCTGGGATTTAATATTCAACAAAAAAAATGAAAATAAAGGGTTAAGAGTAATTAAAGAAGCAAACTTCAGAGACATCTACCTTTATTTTGCTGGTTCAACCTTGAGGACAGGACCAAGTTGTTAATCTGTTATTGAAATAAATGGTGCAATGAAAGGCAAAACAGAAAGGCAAACAAAAACAAATGTTTTGTAGTGTAGATTGCTAGACAACAGGTTTTTTTTTTAAAAGAAACAAAGTAGGATTTATCAAGGGTCAATTTCAGAGGCAACGAAAAAATTCAAAGTTCAAAAAAAATTCAAAAAAAACCCCCTTCCAAGAAAACAACTTCTTTAATTTTAATTTCGCCAGAAAGAATAAGAAAGAAATTGTCATCGGTATTTATTATTTTTTTTTTTTTTTAATTTATTAAAACAGGGGGTCTGGTTATAACATTTCATTTTCAGCATATGCAAAAAAAAAAATTAACAAAAATAATAAAAAAAAAAAAAAATTACAGAACAACGAGGAGAAACAACAATGTGAAATTAATGTTTTCCATACATTACTGTCACCAATAGTATTGTCACCGAGATATTATTCCATTTAAGTTAAAAGTTAAAGTTTTAAAAAAATTAGACACATAATTTGTCTTTATAAGATTTTATATTAAGGAAAAAAACCTTATCCAAATATTACATGGGTTTGTTGAGAGGGACAAACTCAGATTGGGAGGCGGAATTGATGTTAAGCTGTAAGTAAGATAAACATGATTGAAATTGTACTGAACAATGATTTTGAGTGAGTTGGCGAAATTGATTGATTTGACAATTTTTGGATGATCCGAGAATGATGAAAGAAAAATGATCGATGACTTTGATTCGATGCAATTAGAATGAGCGACGAAAATGTGGATGATTTGAGATGGATAATTTGAAATGTCTCGAGCTGACTGATTTGATGATGATTTGATGATTTTGGAATGATGAAGTGGATTAAAAAAAAAAAAAAAAAGCTAACCTTGGATAAATTGAAATGCAGCTTTGGAGACTAGAACTGCGATCCTTAATTTCTCCTGGATATTCAACAAAAATGAAAGGTAAGAAGCAACTCAGAGACATCTACTTATTTTGCTGGTCAACCTTGAGACCAAGTTGTAATTCGTATTGAAATAAATGGTGAAGCAAACAGAAAGCAACAAAAACAAATGTAGACACAGGTTTAAGAAACAAAGTAGGATATCAAGGTCAATTCAGCAAGAAATTTCAAAGTTCAAAAACCCCCTCAAGAACAACTTCTATTAATCGGCAGAAAAGAAATTGTCTCGGTATAAAACAGGGTAAACATCTCATTTCAGCATATGCAAAAAATACAAAAATAATAAAAAAATTACAGAAACAACAATGTGAAATTAATGTTTCCCATAACATTACTGTCACCAATAGTGTCACCGAGATATTATTCCCATTTAAGTTAAATAGACACATTAATTTGTCTATAAGTTTTATATAAGGAAAAACCTTATCCAAATTACATGGCTGTTGAGAGACAAACTCAGATTGGGGGAATTGATGTAAGCTGAGTAAGATAAACAATGATACGGAAGTTACCCAAATTTCTCATCCGAGAAGAAAATGTCATAAGATGAAATTTAAAGAGAAGAAGCATAAGTTCCGCAATAGATAAATTTATACTTCCAGTCCATTTAGTAGCATTCTTGCTTATTGTTGTATTTTCTTTTTTTCATTTTCATATAAGGAAACTCCAGTCAGCAGTAAACAGGCTACCTTCTCCAAACCCAGGAGAGATTTAACAGCCAAACTTCAATAGTTTACAGTCTAAATGAATGTCTCCCCAAATTAATAAAGCCAACCACAAGTATCCTAGTATTCAAGTACCTGCTTTGTAAAATACCCAATCCCCCTTCTTCCCATGACCACCCAAAATAAATCAAGGGAAAAAACATCAATGAGCTTAATGAACGAGATTTTACAAAAAACTAATGAAATGCCTTTTAGTATCTACAAATTCAACTAATTTTTTAAATGACCCAGTCTTAGCTCGTAATATGGTAGCTTTTGGTGAGCAATTACTGGCTATATTAGCTTAGATTTTAAAAATAATAATATTAAACCTGATTGGTCCGTCGCATAGCAGCAGCCTCATATCTCTTGGAGAGATTAGCAGTGAATCGAAACCTACGCTTCGGATTCTTGACCACACCGCATAACGTCCTCCATTTCTGCAATACATCCTCAGATGAATGTTTCGATTGCACATCAAAATCACTCAACAAGTTCTCCATTTCCCTCGTCTCTTTTCTTATCACAACAGCAAACAATTAACCTTTAAATACAAGACCACCACGGCGAAAATGAAATTCCTAAGAATGCATGGTGAAATTTCCAGGAAAGCCACAAGAAAGGTGAGAGAAAAGCCGGTTAGTTGGGGCGAAGCAGACAAAAGGAGAAAGCTTATTTATGCTAATTGCTATTGCTTTTTTAAGCATGGACTCCCTTTTCTTCCATTCTCTGTTTGTATTAACTCAGATTGGAGTGAAGAGCAATGATATAGCAATTTAGAGGAAGGAGAAATGGCAAGAGCGCGAACATTGCTGAGAGCGTGTAACGGTTTCTTCTTCACTCCCGTTTTATTGGAACGGTAATACTGGCACTTGGCAGAGTCAAAGCATCTGAAAGTTTCTTTATTTATTGATTAATTTAAACTATAATTAATTAATTATTTAATTAAATGACATTGTACCTTTTAAAACGCGGGAAGGCAGTCAGGGTCGTTACGCGGTATCCGTGCATTTTCTGCAATTACTTTTTTATTTCTCTTGAATTTTGCAGGAACTATTACATCCCGCGTTTTACTTTAATAATAATTATATTTATTATTAAAATAAAATATAAAACAACAGAATCATAATCCGATTTTTAAAAAAATTATTTCATTTTGATAAAAAACATAAACATTATGGAGATGTAAAAATATAAAATCATAATTAAATTTCCATAAAACTTAAAAAATCACAAGAAAAATTAATTAAAATTTAAGATCAAATCTATTCATTATACCATTAATTAATATCCACGCTTTAGACTCTATTGTGGACTAGAGGTATCTAATACGAAAAAGATGACTTGACGTGATATTTGGATTGTGGACCTTTAACAACTTTTTTTTCAAGAAAAATTATTATTATGTTGCTGTATTATTATTATATCTTGTAAACAGTAGTTAGCTTTATGAGATTAATGGGTTTAAATAAAATAATATTCAAATTACTAGCAACTGATATAAAAAGGATTTCAAAACAGAGCAAATGGAAATTTTAAAATTTTCCTAATGCCAATAAACTCCAAATAAATTTCCTACTAGTACTTGAAAATTTAAAGATAATCAATGATTTTCTATTTGTAAATTTGTGAAGAGTATTTTGATTTAATTTGTTATTAGCTCTTGAAAAAATAAATATAAACACTAAAAATAATTCCACTTGTGTGATCATTAGACTAAAAAAATCAACACGCTATATGAAATTCAAACCTCCTTTGACTATTAAATGATGTTGATCGGGAATCCTTTTCAATTTTTCCCCGCTTGAAAATTATTATATTTTTAAACACATTGCAATGTCCCTTTATATAAAAATATTCTAATATCCAAATAAAATTACAATACATGCTAATTAAAAAAAAAAAAGAATCATACTGTACTAGGATAGACATTAAAAAATAATGATCCATAATAAAGTTTTATTTTTATTCTTTGTAAAAAATAGCTCCCATCATCTTTCAAATTATAATCATTCTCCAAAATAATAATATGGAGATTATAAATATCAATAAATCATAATTAATAATTGAATAATGAAGTTTATTTTTGTTATCCATAAAAAGAAGCTTCATTAGCTTTTAAATTCTATGAAATCTCCAAAATGATGATACCCGTACCCTCACTATTATCACATGATAAACAGTGTTAGTAAATTGAAACTTTTTAAAAATAAAAATAATCTATGTAAATTGTGCCTTCTGAGAAAATTATAGTTATAGTAAAGTATTGTATAGACGTTTATGAATTATCATATTGTTAAAATATTAAAACTGATATTAAAAAGGAATAGATTTTCAAAACAGAGCAAATGGAAATTTTAAAAATTTTTATAAAATTTTATAATTTTTTAAAAAATTCCTCTTTAATGCCAATTAAATAAACTCCAAACAAAAATAAATTTAATTATTAATTTCCTACTTAGTTACTTGAAAAAAATTTAAAGATAATCAATGATTTTCTTCTACTTTTATTTTGCTAAATTTTGTTGAGGAGTAACTGTGAGTTGAAGAGTAAGTAATTTTGAATTGATTAATTTGTTCTAATTTAGCTCTGAAAAAAAAAAATTAAAAAAATAAAAAAAAAAAAATAATTTAAATTATAAACACTAAAAAATAATTCCACTTGTTGTATCATTATATTTAGACTAAAAAAAAATCAAACTTATTATTCTTATATGAAATTCAAAACCTTTTCAAACCTCTTTGACTATTAAAATGATGTTGGATCGCGGAATCCTTTCAATTTTCCCCGCTTGTTGAAAATTATTATATTTTAAACACATCATTGGCAATGTCTCCCTTTATTATTAAAAAAAATATTCTAAATATCCAAATAAAATTTACCAATTACACAATACATGCTAATAATTAAAAAAAAAAAAAAAAAAGAAGACAATTCATCATACATGTATGTACTAGGATAGATAGACATTAAAAAATAATGATCCATATAAAGGTTTTTTTTTATAATTTTTTATTTTTATTTTATTTTTATTCTTTTTTTGTATGTTAAAAAAAAAAAATAGCTCCATTCATCTTTCAAATTATTTAATCATTCCCAAAAATAATAATATTGGAGATTATAAATATCAATAAATTCATCATAATATAAATCATAATTTAATTAATTGAATAATTGAATATGAAGGTTTATTTATTTTATTTTGTTATCCATATAAAAAGGAAGCTCATTAGCTTCTTAATTCTATGAATTTTGAAATCTCCAAAATTGATCTGATGATACCCGTTACCTCTACACTATTTATTCACCATGATAAAACAGTGTTAGTTAAATTGAAAACCTTTTTTTACTTATTAAAAATAAAAAAAAATATCATAATTAATAATTGAATAATGAAGTTTATTTTTGTTATCCATAAAAAGAAGCTTCATTAGCTTTTAAATTCTATGAAATCTCCAAAATGATGATACCCGTACCCTCACTATTATCACATGATAAACAGTGTTAGTAAATTGAAACTTTTTAAAAATAAAAATAATCTATGTAAATTGTGCCTTCTGAGAAAATTATAGTTATAGTAAAGTATTGTATAGACGTTTATGAATTATCATATTGTTAAAATATTATAAAATAAATAAAAGATGATGAGAGTCATTAGATATTAATTTTTTATGTGGGAGAAATAATTTTAATTTATACTTTATTTCTATTATTAATTAAATAGTACCAACTAATAAATATTTTATTTTCAAATAATAAAATTTGATATATGTATGAATCGAGTTTCAAATTTGTTCGGTTCAATTCGGTTCTAATAAAGTTTCAATATGATTCTTTAGAACCAAAACTAGAACTAGAACCAAGATAATAAATTTCATTCGATTTTATATGATTGGCTCCTACTATTTCGATTCATTTTCAATTTCAATTCGATTCAATATGATTCCTCGATTCGATTTGAGTCCCCAAAAACCATGCAAAGTCGTAGTTTCTATCGATCTATTTCAGAGTCTTTGAACAAGTAAGAATTGAACAATGTACAATTCCTTAATACATCGTTTCATCCACAGTTTTAAGTTTTATTACAATTCCACTATATTTTGATATTTATATCAATTTCATCCTTAATTTTAATATTTTGTTATAATTTCACTCTAATTTGATATTTATATCAATTTTACCTTAACTTTAATATTTTATTACAATAGCACCCTAATAAATTAGTTAGGACTTAAAATGTAAATAAAAAATAGGTTGACTCTTGACTTTGAGCTTGGATTAACTTAATACATTTATATGAGTGAAGAAGTTTGGTTTAATAGTAAGGACAATCTTTATTATTATTTTTAATATTTTTAAATTATTTTTTCGATTGATAATAAATAATATTTAAAAATTAAATAATAATTGTCACGACCCGTTTCCGTGGGCCGGACCGGCACTAGGGCCCAGGTAAGCTTAAGGCCCCCGAGGCCCGTAGTAAGCCTGAAACGCTACCGATGGCCCGTAAGATGCCTGACAGCTGATCTTTATCTCGATATGAAAATTCAACCATTCCAGCCATATGAATATGAAAGAAAACCTCCAATTATTTTATTAATCTTCGGCCCCAAATTTTATACAGCTACCAACATTCCACAGTTCGGGCCCTAATGTAACAATGGCATCACATTATTAATATGGGTTCACATAATTATCATCCTTATAATTATAAATGATTAAAAGTATCACAAATCCCATACAACTGCGCGAAGTCACTAACTGCTTAGCTGTATACATAAACAAAAATTAATTATGGAACTAGGAAAAAAATATCATTTATGCCCTCGCCGAAACATTAGCCTAAAATCCGATTAAAGGAAAAAATCACCTACTTCCTGAAAAATAAACAAGACATGTGAGTTGCTAAGAGTAATAATATTGCACCCCCGCGAAATACCCAAATGAGCTCACATATTAATCTAATTCATCCGACTAAGTTATATTGCCTCACGCATGCCGAGTCACCACAAATTGGCATATCACCAGCACCACATCATCATAAAAACATCTCTCACTATAATCACACTCCACGTGCGAAGAAATTAGTCAGTGGCGCCACTGAAACGCCCATGACGAGCCGTCCTCACACCATCTGGCTCGCCCTCCATGACAGTGTTGCACCCAGGCATTACCCGGAGCCGATCCCCATCACGGCCAACTCGAGTCTAATCCTCACTGACCAGTCCTCTCATGTATTTCCATTTCGCTCTTTTTCTTTTCCATACCAACAGAGGCAAACCCCGGTTGGTCTCCATCCATCGGTAGATCATCAAGTACTTCACAAAACACGAGAGGCCACGCCACTGCGGTCGCTACAATCCAAATCCATAGATTATCCAGGCAATTCAATGGCCGCGAACAACAAGAAGCCATTCCTGGTGGTTCACATAATCCATTTCATCAGGTGCACACGGGTGGGCGCGATTCTCCCATTTTCCGGCACCGGGACGGTTCAAATATCATATAATATTCGGATCCATATCACAGAACGTCCTCACCAAAACCCAACCGTGGTCCAATTCATCCCAATATCCACACAAAACAAAGCATAAGCATTATCACAAACCACAATTAATCAAAACATTGCCCAATCAAAATGCAGATCATATTAATCAATCTAAACAATCGTATGCAATGCACAATTAACATCCAAAGTCAATGCAAATAAGATAAATAAATAGTATTAACAATAATAAAATAAATATAATAAAATGTAAATAATTAAGATGCAACGTAATAAAGATAATAAAATTAATCAGAGCACTCTATTTTATTATGTACCAAGTTAGTAGAAAATTTAATCTAAATGAATCTATTTAATTCATGTCATTCATTAAAACTATCTAGGTTCTATTTGAAATTTCTGCAGCACTCTCCCTAAAAAATTGGACTAATTCGTACCTGCTCAAATATCACAATATTACCCTAGTATATTTATGTCAAATCAATCCGTACACAGCCATCCGCCGGCAATCTCTATCAATTTAAAATCCCATCCTCCTTCCAAAATAAACAATTGTCAACCACTCAACCATTAATTTACAACTCTAACAATAACATCCAATATGTTCCAACATTGATAATCACCAATCATGGTCTTTACTTCATCATAATTATAACTAGCCTTTCCTCATAGCTAATTGCGCAAAACATATGAAAGCTTAATACATATATGTATATTAATCTGGAATAAAACTGTATCATTAAGTAATTTCAATTACTGTTCATTGATATTTCGTAGTGTTTACAACCTATTATAGTACTCTTTATCAAACACTTCTCATTTCTTCACTTGCTAAATGATAACAACCACATTATTTATTATAACCTTTTACCTTAAAATTTTTAAATTAGCCGTAAACTAAGAACAAACTGCTTCAATTTAAACTAACGATTTAATGGATACCATCTATTAAGAAAATCCACATTTTTACAACTTATAGATATATCCAACTAAAACTAATTTCCTAGCAAGAATTAAATCTACTACTATAAAAAAATTCCATATAAACAAGCATAAATCTATATTAAATGATTGAAATCGAATAACTGCTTGCCACTGCCCAAAGTTTCTCAAGTTCTTAATCAAATCTAGTACACATTCGAACCTCTGAATCATCCACAACAAGTTTATTGTAAGAGCGGCATTTATGTCTAACAATAGAAATTCTTGGTTCAAGGCATAAAAAAATCATGATTTCTCAACTAGAAGTTTGCCGTAATAGTATCAAAGAATCTTAAGTTATTGAATTAAAGATTCACTCGCATTATATGTTTAACTTAACCCCCATTTCCCCTTAAGGACTTAATTTATAACTTCTTTTGCATTATACCACAACAATTATCAAAGCTTAAAATAGGTTAATCAATACGCAAGCTGCCATTCAGGTTCATCAATTCCTTTCACCAAGAATATGCATTAAATAAATAACATTATTCACTTTGTATAAGGAATCAGTTTATAAATCAATTTTAAAAGAGTAAAAATCAAAGCTTCTAATTATTCACACTTCAAACAGTAGCAAATTAGGGATTTATATACTCTACCCTAACTTGATTTCAGACATCAAATTTATACTCTTGTTTCAGAGACAATTCCACTAAACTGTATCAAAGAAGGTTTGAAATCCGACTTACCCAGCTTTGGACAAAACGCACTAAATACTGAAATTTCCCCGTTAAAGTGACCGGAAGCAGCTCCCTTGCTCAATGAAACCATTGAATATCGTCTGCTAGTCGATTGGAATGAGGGAAACAATTGGCCTGACAGAGTTGCCACACCGGCTAAGGGCAATGTCTCGGAATAAAAACGAAAGAACAGGGCTGGTTGAGCTACTGTCCCGATGGGGAACGCAAAAGCCGTCAGTTTCCTGCGCACTGGTGCCAACCGGAACGGGAAAGAGCGAGGGCTGCCAGCAGTGAGGAGCGCAGACAAACACGGCCGAGCCCGATGGTCTCAGGTGGTCGGAAAAAGAACAAAACAAAAAATAAAAAAAAAAAAAGGCAGAAGGGAGGGCTGTCGCCGCGCCTGGCTGCTGCGCGGCAAGAAGAAAGAGGAAACGGAAAAGAAAAAGAAAAGAAAAAGGAAAAGAAAGAAAAAAACAGAATCTTGGAGGCTTCTAGACCATCTCCGGTTCGATTCGAAACGGTTTGGTCTTAGTTTATGGATTCGCACTCAAAAAAAATCCAAAATTTTTGCTCGGTTTGCAGTTTTTTTTTCACCTTCGGTTTTCAAGCTATTTGTTTGGTTTTCGAAAGCATCAATTCTGGTTTTAAGGCCCGTTCGATTTATTTTATTATTTAGTTTGGTTCCATAATATGTTTCTCCTTCCACTCCAATATAATATAAAATACAACAATTATGATATTATTTTTAGAATAATTATAATTTATTATCATTAACAGCATTTAAATTCTTTATATTTATTTCCTTTGAACATTCTTTAACATGTCTCAAACGAAAATCTGACAAAATATATTTGCGGCTTGGCCACATTACTCACAACACTTTGACCCAAATTTAAGATTGTTTCGGTATTTAAAAGCTCCCAGTATAATCAAAAATCGGAAATTTTTTATTCTAATAAAATATTATAAAGTTTATTTGAAAATATAAAATTCGCAGATATTTCAATCTCCCCCCTAAGACAAATTCGTTCCCGAATTGAAATCTAGCGAAGGTTAATAAGGATCGACAGAGATATAGGTGACTTTCTAAAGCATAGGCGAGATACTTCCAAAATTAGTTAAATAACAGGTCAGCTCAAGAGCGCAATTTATAAAAATTAGGCCGACGTGAAGGAATAGGTAGGCTCTGCATTGTTTTCCTACCCGCCATATGCATTCCGAAACTTAGTGCCAACTAGCTAAAACCTTACAAGAAACTTGACGTTTATTCCCTAACTCTCCAATCACTTCTCTTGTCAGCACAGCTTACTGAGAATCTTCGTAGAAAATCTTCTTTGATTAAAGTTTTATCTTAAAACTCTAATTTAGCAGTAAGTTGCATATATAATATATAATATATTATTCCGGATTATATGAATTTCATTTTTGAAAAAATTTAGATTATTCCTTCATGAAACCCCAAGCATATAATTTTACATAAAAAAGCGGAAAACAATTGAAATTTGATTTATTTTATGGTAATAAAATTAACTTCACCATAATATTAGGAACTTCGTTGCTTGAATCCAAGAATTGAAAAACCTTTATTACTGTAAAGCAAAATTTCAAGAAAAATTTTCCTTTGTGTAACTCATGTTGTCTATGATCTACAGGCGACTCTAGACGTACTCTTCCTCCCTAGTTCTTACTTCGTATACAAGTTCTATTTCCCCCCCTACAAAATATACTTTTCCTTATTTAGTGAGCTATTAGATAGCTCCTGAGTCACCGCACCCCCATTAACTATCTCATATTTAAAGAATTTTGACCCTTTGCAGCGCTTTAGTTTCCTTATGTCACCTTAAACTTATTTACATAAAATTAAATTTCATAACCAATACCTTTAACAGTCCTTGTTTCGCGTTCATGATCTTGACTTTTTCTTTTTTTTTTTTTTTTTTGGCGGTAACCTTTTACTCTATGTTGAGTATACTCATTAACCATACCTTAAGAATATTAGAATACTCTCACCAATATATTCATTCTACTCTTCCCCTCTTTATACTTACTTATCATTGTAATTTCATAAGTTATTTACTATCAGCATTCTCATCCTACAATTATTTATTTATTCCTAATACTCTCTTATTAATTATTTCGCCCCACTCAGTTTCTTTTGTACTTATAATCTATCATTATTTCATGATTTATCCTAACTCACCAAATTTTAACTAACTCTTATTAGCTTGCCCTTAAAATATTTACCTTTATAACTATTCTCGATCAATACTAACATAAATTCCTTTAGGTCCCCAAGGTAATGTATCGTTTACCATCCAAAGAGGATATGCGACGATCGAAAAATTGGAGTCTGCGAGTTAAGCTTGGCTTAAGAGTGCTAAGTTGTACATAGTGGCTGAGATGAACGTTCTTTACTCTTTTGTCAGAACATTCTCCGTAGCATTACAATTCAAACCATAGTGCTAACATTTTAATTAGGTTCTCATTCTAAAGCATCTACAGTTCTCTATGTAATTTAGTACCATTATGTGGAACTATTAACTTTAATTACAATCTATCTATTACTTGCTTTATACTCAAATGTTGATTCAAGTTACCGTGTCTCACCTATCTAAAAACTAAAAACATTGATATTACTACTTGTATCTTCATTCTCTCTTTTCAAATCTGCTTGTCTAATTTTACTATCCTCAGTAATTTCATTTTCATTTTTATTACTCTACATCTCAGATTGGGGCCCCCGTGATATAAATAGACCAACTTTCAAAAATTTAATTTTCTATATAAATAATCAATTCAAATTTTTTATCATAACACAATTTAAATCAAAATAAACAAAACAGGGGTTAAATTAAATATGAAATATACAAGTAAATAACAAACAATAAAGAGAAATTCTAAAGAAGTTCAGTAGCCGAACCTGGCAATACTAAAATACCCCGATTCCTAATCACCCAAATAATTTTCATCAAATTCCACAAATATACAATTTAGAAAACCTAATTATATTCTCTACACTCATCCTGATTCACTGATAGGATAGAGTTCACCATGAAAAAGTAGTGTAAACTGTGGTGAGATCAGGCCAATCACTACCATCAAGGTATTACTCTAGTTCTGCCCTAGCTTAAGGGTGGATACCAACTCTGGCCCCTATAGGTATGCAAGGGTTTCATTTCCTAACTATCTCACTACTTTCACTCTAAGATTCTCAATTAATCTTCGATTTTTTTTTTTTTTTTTTTTTGTACCACTATAAGGTGTGGGTTTCCACCTCCATAGGTCTAGTGCGTCCAACCATCCCTTAGAGAGGAAAAATTACAAAGTTTCCTTCCTTATGTTGGTTACCGGCCTGATTCCCGAACATAAAGAAATTTCCTATACTCCGCAGTTGTGTCCTAAAAATACCCTAACCTAAGCTGGCTGATTACCAACTTTTGTCCACGGAGCCCGCTTTCCGTGGGGACCGGACCGGACTAGGGCCCAGGTAATGCTAAGGGCCCCGAGGCCCGTTCAGTAAGCCTGAAACGCTAGAATCTATTTGCTCGATAGAAAATTTCAACATTCAGCCCATATTAATATGAATAGATTTAAATACCTCAATATTTTATTATAAGATCTCGGACCCAAATTTTATAAGCCTACAACTTCCACAGTTCGGGACCCTAATTAACAACTGCATCACATTTATAATTAGGGTTCACATAAGTTATCTTCATCTATAATAATATAATGATTAAAAGTATACTAAATCTACACTGCGGAGTCAAACTAACTGTTAGTATACATAACTAAAAAATGTATTGGAATCTAGGGGAAAAATTCTTATTGCCCTTACGCCGAAGAAATCATAGCCTTAATCGATTATGAAAAGGAAAAAAGCCTACTTGCCTGCAAAAATCAAAACAAGACATTAGTGAGTTTTTTCTAAGACAGTAATAATTAGTGCCACAACCACACCATGTCACACAAATGCTGTACACTATTAATCTAGTCATAGAGAACGCCGACTAGTTAATATGCTCACGCAGCCCAGTCACACAAGAATGGCATATTCACCAGCACTCACAATCATAAACAGTCTTCATATTCAATCACATCACGTCGGAAATTAGTCAGTGGCGCCAGACCTGAAACCCCCAACGAGCCGTCGCCTCTACACATTGGCTCGCCCTACTCAACGCATGTGCACCAGGAGTCCGATTCCCCCCCATGACGGCCAAACTGGTTAATCCTCACTGACCAGTCCTCTCATTGTATTTCCATTCTTCTCTTTTCTTTCCATACCAAACGGAGGGCAACCCGGTGGTTCTCCCATCCAATCTAGATCAATCAATACTTCACAAACAGTAGGCCACCCCTCGGGCTTACCAATCAAATCTAGATTATCAGTCGTGCGCAACAACAAGAAGCCATCCTTTGGTTTATTCCACATAATCCATTCACTCAGGTGCACACTTGGGGCGCCGATCTCCCATTTATCCACGGCCGACGGTCAAATATCATATAATATTCGGATTTCCATATCACTAGACCCGTCCTCACAAAAAACCCCACGGTGGTCCACTTCATCCCAATTCCACACAAACAAAGCATGCATTATCACAAACACATTAATCCAACATTGCCTAATTCAATGCAGACATATTAATCAACTTAAACATCGTAACTCCCATATGGCACAATTAAAACATCCAAAATCAATGCAGATTATATACTAAATAAATAGTACTAAACAATAATTAAAAATAAATAAATTAAATATGTTAAAATAATGTAACTTGATGAGTAATACAAGATAATAAATAGATCATGAGCACTCGCACTTCTATTATGTACCAAGTTATAGAATTAATCTAAATGAACTTATTTAATCATGTTCATTTCATAAAACTACCCTCTATGTCATTTGAAATTTCTGCAGCACCTCCCCTTAAAAATTGGACTAAATCTACCTGCTTCAAATTTTATCAATCAATGATACTATAATATTTTATCAAATGCAATTGCACACAGCCCATCGCTGGGCCAACGTCCATCAATTTAAAATTCCCATCCTCCTTCCAAACAATAACAATAGTCAACCTTCAAACCATAATTTACAACTTACAATAACCTCCAATTATTTCAATAGATCAATACCAATCATCTTACTTCATTATAATATAACTAGCTTCTATAGCTAATTGCAAACATAGTGAAGGCTTTAAATACATATATTGAATTAAATCGAATAAAGACTTGTATCATTTAAAGTTCAATTTCAATTACTTTCATTGATAGTTTCGTAGTTGCTCTAACGGGGTATTATAGTTACCTCTATCAAACTCTCATTTTCTTACATCCTTGCTTTAAGATAATCATATACATTACCATCCATATTATACCTTATTTAAATTTTAAATTAGCACTAACGAACAAATGCTTCAATAAACTAACGATTTAAGGATACATCTATTAAGAAATCCAATTTTACAACTTAAGAACTATACCAACTAACTAATCCTAGCAAGAATTAAAGTCTCTACTACTATAAAAAATTCCGTATATTCAAGCAATAATCTGATATATAAATGATTAAAATAAACTTGCCTGCCACTGCCCAAAGTTTTCTCAATTTCTTATCAAACTTTAGTCATGTCGAACCTCACATCCAACATACAAAGTATGAAGAGCGCATTTATTCTAACAAATAAAACTTGGTTCAAGCAAAAATCCATTGATTTCCTCTAACTACGAAAGTTGCCAACCTATATCAAAGATAACTCTTTACAGTATTGATTAAAATTTCATTGCATATGATGTTACTTAACCCATTTCCCTTAAGAACTTAATTTATCAACTTCGTTCTTGGCATCTAACCAACAAACCAATTACTTTCAAGCTAAACATAGTTAAAAATAGCAAGCTGTGCATTTCAGGTTTATCAACATCTCTTTCACCAAATTATGCATTGAACTAAATACTTATTCACTGGTATAAGGAATGTTTCAGTTTATTAAATCTCAATTTAAAGAGTAAAATCAAAGGCTTCTAATTATCACACTCAAACAGTAAGTAGCACATTTTAGGGATTTATTTTACTCGTACCCAACTTGATTCATGCATCACAATTTATAGCTCTTGTGTTCAAAGCATATTTCACTAAAATTGTAATCAACAGAAGGTTGAAATCGACTTACCAGCTGAAAAACGCAAGCTAATATACTGAACTTTCCCCGTTTAAATGTGTACCGGAAGCAGGCTCCCATTGCCTCATAACAACCATTGATATCGATGCTAGCTTCTGATTGAAGTGAAGGGAACAATGGCTGGAAGTGAGTTGCACAAAACGCGCTAAGGGCAATTTCGTCGGAAAACGAGCAGAACAGGGCCTGGTATCTACTGTCCCGATTGGGAACGCAAAACCGCAGTTCCTTGCGCCACGTTGTGCCAACCGGAACGGGAAAGACGAGGGGCTGCCTTGCAGTGAGGAGGCGACAACGAGGCCGGCCGATGGTCTCAGGTGGTCGGAAAAAGAAAAACAAAAAAAAAAAAAAAAAAAAGAGCAGAGAGGGGAGGGCTCTCGCGCGGTCCTGGCGCTGGCGCAAGGAAAGAGAACGGAATACGAAAAGAAAAAGAAAAGGAAAAAGAATAAGAAAGAAAAAAAAAAATCTTGCGGCTTTCAGACCATTCCGGTTCGAGTCGAACCGGTTTGGTCTAGTTTAATGATTCGCCTTTTCCAATTTTTGCTCGGTTTTGCAGTTTTTTTTTTCACGTTGGTTTTCAAGCTATTTGTTTGGTTTTTCACCAAAGATCCCAATTCGTTAAGGCTCCCGGTTCGATTGTATTTTAGATTATTTAGTTTGGTCCATAATATTTTCTCCATTCATCCAAAAAATAAAATATGAGACAATTATGATATTTTGATTTTAGGATAACTTAATTTATATATATTCAGTAAACAGACGTTTAAATTGCTTTTCAGTATTATTCCTTCGAAAATCTTTAAACAGTTCTCAAATCCGAAAATTCTGACAATAATATTGGGCTTGGCCCAACTCACAAACACTTTGGACCCCAAATTTAAAGTTGTTTGGTGTTTAAAGCCCAATAATCAATAAATCGAAATTTTGATTTAATAAAAATTTTAAAAGTTTGAAAATAAAAATTCGGAAGTATTTCGAATAAATAATTTATAATCTTATATTCTATTTGATAAAAAATGGCTTTGTTACACAACAGGTTATGAGATACATAAATTGTAGTAGCTTTATTTTAGATTTTAGAATCTATTTTCAAAATTTTATATTAAGAAATAGACCATAATGAATAAATAGTAATTCTATTTCAAAAAAAGAGAGTTCATTATCAAATAATTAATTTAAACATTAGTTATTATCGAAGTAGAACAAGACAAATTTAAAAGAATATAAAATAATATAGAAATTGTCCTTACTATTAGCGCAAAACTCCCTCGTTCACACAAATGTATTAAATTAGATCAAAGTCTAGTTCTAGATTATATTTAAGAGTGTATTGTAACAAAATGTCAAAATTTCAAAGTAAAATTAGTTATCAGAATTAAATTGGAGTAAAATTTTGCAAAAAAGATTAAAAATTCATAATTGGAAAAATTGACATAAAAGTTTAAATAAATAAGTTAAATCAGAGTTGAATATTACAAATAAAAAAAACTTAGAAAATTGAGATTGAGGGAAAAAACAAGTATATTAAACTTGTTGCAGTTTACTTATTTTTTTAGCTTAATTGCAATTTTTTTGTTTTCAGTAAAGTTTTTAGTTTTTTGATGTTGGCTGATTTTGGTAGGAAAAAAAGGTTTTTATTGAGGAATTACCGAATGAAGCTTCGATCGGACTCCATTTTGTCAAAAAAAAAAAAGATTATCGTTATGCATTTCCCATGTAAAAGGGGCCCACAGGGATTTGAAAAGCTTTTCTCTCCCATCCTATTCCTTTCTTACCGTGGGGGGGAACCCAGGGTTTTAAAAACAAATTTAATTTTTTATTTAGTTTTTTTAAAGGACCAAAACATTTTTTAAATTTTTAAAAAATAAAAATTAAATTTAAAAAATTTTTTTTTTTTTTTTTTCCCCAAATTTTTTTTTTTTAAAAAAAAAAAAAAACTTTTTTTTTAAAACGTTTTTCATAAGAATTAATTAAATAACTATCTCTCGT
>NW_023590852.1:0-35766 GCF_014843425.1 Jatropha curcas
CATATCCCTAAGCACTTCAATGTGAATGCCTTCTATTCCTTTCGCTAAGGGGTAGGGCATAAGACAGATGATTGCAAGACCTTTCACCACAAAATCCAGGACCTTGTGAGTAATGGTCATATTCTCCCAGTTCAACCCAGAGTGAACACAAACACCAACCCCTTACTCATCATCAAACCAACATCTATATGTTGCACTAATAGCCAGACACTGACCTAGTCTCACTCCTCCACCCCATTGTTGATAATTCGTGCTGTGTCATAGACCTAAATGACATACTTGAGGAAATAAATGCCATCACCCAGAGCGGGAGAAAATATCCCTTTCCTCTCTTGAAGCTCTACTCAACCTTGCCACCCTAGCCAAGGATTCCCTGAGCTCTAATGCTAGCCCTCAACTAAAAAACCTTATCTTGGAGCAACTGAAGAAGACTAAGGCCAGCATCTCCATTTGGGGTCTGATTTAGTCATCTTTTGTGCACTGTCAGGCCTTGGTCAAGGCAATGAAACAATGCCAAACCACTCCTGATACAACCCTAGAGGCATTGGTGGCATCTATCACAAGAAACCCCTTGGCCATGGCCATCCACTTTACTGATCATGAAATCGCCATGGCCATCCACTTTACTGATCATGAAATCCTAAAGGGGGATACCACCCACAACCAGGCTTTGTATGTGATAGTCCAAGCCAGGGGGGTAAGATAGTGCATATGGTTTTGGTGGATAATGGTTCAGTCCTTAATGTTTACCCCCTCAAAGTTGCAAGTTTGTTGGGGTTAACTGCTAAAGATTTTATGCCTTCTGACCAGATAGTGAGGGCCCTCAATCTCAGCCACCTTTGACCCTTCAACCCCTTCTTCTTCTTTCTTAGTTTCTTTCTTTTGCTCTTGTCTCTCAGCCTCAACCTTGAAGACATCAATCACATTTGTAAAGATCTCCAAACTTGGGTATGTCTACCCTTCATTCTCAAAAGGCGCTATTGGCAAATACGGAGAGGATTGACCACCTTTGACCCTTCAACCCCTTCTTCTTCTTTCTTAGTTTCTTTCTTTTGCTCTTGTCTCTCAGCCTCAACCTTGAAGACATCAATCACATTTGTAAAGATCTCCAAACTTGGGTATGTCTACCCTTCATTCTCAAAAGGCGCTATTGGCAAATACGGAGAGGATTGACCACCCCAGTGGATAAAACATCCATCCATGTCATGCCAACCCAGTGTGTTCCTTTTCTTGCTTCCATATTTATACCCTAGACCCATTCAATGCCTTTGAGTTTTGAAAATCTGGTAGTTTGGTTATCTCCTGTTGATTCTTGTCAAGTCCTTTGCCTTCTTCAAAGTTCATTCTCTTCATGATGTTAGAGATAGTGGCCTCCATGTCTATACTTAAGATTGTTATTTAAAAGTTAATCCAAAGAAAAATAATCTATTTATCTAGGTTCAGGGTGGCCGCACTCTTTTCACTAACATCCAGGATAGTGATCACTTCTCCATTGAGGGGAAATTTGATTTAGGTCGAGGGAATGTCAATCACTATGAACTCAGTTTCCTTCTCATCGGCCCCACCTTCACTACGGCTTTAAAGATACCCTCTACATGTCTCTTCAAGTCATCATATGCACAATACCCATATCAGAAGGCTCAAGATCAAACACATTCAGCTTAAACTTGGACAATAGCTTCAAAGGACATATATTCAAAGTTGAACTGTCATCTATCATGACATTGTTTGTTACTCTTCCTCTTACCGCAGCCTTCATAAACAAAGCTTTGGGTGCGATTCCTACCCTCTAGTGGAAGTTCATCATATGAAAAAGTAATTGTGAGGGGGTTATGCTAAACCAACCCTACAAAGTCTACTGTAGAGATTGATAATGAAACTAGAATCTCAACCACTGCTTTCAGCAAAGCCTCTCAGTGTTTCTTTAATGAGATGAACAAATACCACATGCTGACATTGGCATGGGATCTCTTGAGCTACTTAATCACTGCATCATCTTCTCTATCTTCCTTTGGCTTAACCGAAGGGCTTGCCCTTTCTTTTCAGCTTTGGCCTTCATCATATCGTGTTAGTACACTCGGCCACTACGGATCATATTGTTTACTTATTTTGCTTCCTCTTCCTCCTCACTACTCCACACATCAAGAGTAATGAGATCACTATCAAGTCATCTTTACTTTCAATCAACCCATCAACAAGGTCTAACCATTCTTCGTCACTGTCTTCCCGTACATTTTGGACCATTACAAAAACATGTTCCAAGAGTTGATCTCTTTTGCCTTCCTCCTCCTCAAACTCTGCCAGTAGCTCCTCGAGAGTCTTCCCAGACTCAACCATATATAAGTTCTTTAGAGGCGACACATTGTGAATTTTCGGCAATGGATTAGTTTAAGTGCTAGGCCTTAACTTCTCTAGATCTGTCACCTTTCCCTCATCAATTAGATAAATTTTGTGCCTCAACCGTAAACATTAGTCTGTAGTGTGACCATTTCCTTAATGGAACTTACAAAAAGCATTCTAATTGTAATTCTTGGGCAAGGGATTAGGAGGTGGTCTTTGTACTAGCGGTTGTAAGAGACCCGCAGACTTAACCTTTTTAAGCACCTTAGATAAAAGAGCACTAAAGTTAAAGAACCTCCTTTGTTGCATATTTGCACATCACGAATCTAGAGTAGCTATAATAGTGGCCTTGTTAGAATTGGTGGACTTTTCAGAAGATCTTGATACTTGGAACCCTTATTTATTGAAGTTTCTTGAACAATGTCCATACCTCTTCTCTTCCAACAGTTTATCCTTAATGGCAGCCCCTGCCTTATAGACTGGGGAAAATTCAGTTAACGATATGTAGTACATCTTCTCTCTAAAAGCTAGCATGGTGCATTTTAAGAAAATCTTAATCTGTTCCTCAGTGTCAGGTCTACTCCTCATTTGAGCGACTTTAGCTCTCCATCTAACCATGTAATCAGAAAAGGACTCATCACTCTTTTGCACAATGGTCTCAAGGTCTCTCGGGTTGACACTCATTTGGAGGTTGTAAGCATATTCTTTCAAGAATACAGTAGTGAGCTTATTCTAATCTCTTCTTACTTTTTTTTCCAAGTTTTAATACCTTGTATGGGCTGAATTAGTCAATGACACGGAGAACATCCTTAAGATTTCTTTGTACGGCAAACTCCCCAATTCCATTATAGCTTTGTACTGCATGACGTGCACTTTAGGGTCACTGTTGCCATCATACTTAGACACCTTGGGCATCTTGTAAGTCAAAGGAATGGTACTTTTTATCTTAAGCTCTAGATACTGGTCTAACCCCATAGACTTTATGAAGACATTGATTTTCTCAATTTTCTTCCCAATCTTCTCTAATTTATTGAGCTTCTCAAAAAGGATTACCTCAAACTCGGCTTTCTTGTTTATCACCTTCTTGGCAAAGAATTCTTCATCTTGCCATGTCTCATTAGCTTGCTCCTTCTTTTCTGACTCTCCTTTATTCTCGTCATCTTCGACATTAACATGCTCATTCCCCTTGTCGGAGCGAAAGAGTTTCTCTAGATTGGAAGCAACAACCCTTTCATTCATTTCCTCAAGCTTAGAGTACATTAACTTCTGTCACCCATTCTCACAGTACATGAAGCAGAAGAAGCAGAAGCAGAAACCAAATTAGTAGCGGTTGGAAAAGCAGTTTGCAGTAAAAAGTCCCCTAAAACAGAACGGGATCTTGAGAGACTGAAAAAATTTGGCTCAAGATGATCAAAAGGGATTGAAATTTCTTAATTCTGAGCAATCTATTATCCGTCCTCAACCAATTGATGTCTTGAGGTCCTTTGTCTTTTTTCGGCGCTATCTTGACTACAAAAAAAAAATAATAATAAATAACGATTAGGAATAGACAGTGTCATGATGCATGTATGCATGAAGATGAAAATGTCACGTAAAATGCAATCACGTAATACAACATCATGGAATGCAACTAATGTTATATTCTGTCATAACTCAATCGTGATTGTTCAAAATGAACATTACAAAATAGGTCCTTGAGAACTAAGAGAACTGAAATATCCCTTATTTTGTAGCCAAATATTTAGAATGTCTTTCTTTATTTTCTTTTACATCCCTTTCTTTTTGCCTCAAATAAAGTTTGATCAGGGTCTTTTATTTATATACAGTTGAGATTTTTCTTTTCTTCTTTTTTTCTTTCTCTTTTTTTTATTTTTATTTTTATTTTTCTTAGGACATCAGAAATATTTGGTTCAAAATAGAAAGCTTCATATATCACTCCAAAGGTTGACTTTTTACAATAATTCTTAGGCCCTACCTAGATATTTAAAATGCTTTAAAACTCAAGACCTAAGACCTTTGATATGGTCTAATATCCTCCAAAGTGAAGTGCCCTATTTCTACAAGGCGATTGGTAATGTTTCACATAAGAGTAAAATGTGCCTCCATACCTTGGAAGAGAGTCATGGCTTCAAGTTGTGCTTGCTTGATTTCGAGTAAGAGTTGCTGCTCTTCCAAGGGGTCTTCGTACGTCAATGTTTGAACCAGAGGAGCTTCCCTCTTAGGCACTTGAGTTAAGGCCTCGATGGGAACATCAACAGTGGAGAGAACTCTCTTGGCTCATTTTGATTCAATCACTTCTCTTAGGTCTCTTGCTCTTCGACGTTTCGAACGACGAGACCGAGCTATGACAGAATATTCCTACATGATTTAAAAAGAAAATATGTTAGTGTTTTCGCACCGCCCCCGAGCGATCCGGAAAACACTCGATTTTTGTTTTTGGAAATTGGAAAAGTGATTATTAAGAAAAGTGGTGACAAAACACTTTTGGATACGATGTCGATGAATCGGTCTTATAAAACATTTTGAGTCGCCACCCATTTTTACGGCAATGGGACCGCTTCCAATTTTAAAAGTGACTTCATTTAAAACCCAATTTTATTTAAAGCCAAATTATTTAGAGAACTGGTCAGGCGCACCGAGTGCGATTCTGGGTAAGGGAATTGGGTACGTTGGCCCGTTGGAAGCTGACGCCCGGAAAAACTGGCCTCTTTTAACCTTTTATTTGAAAAGCCAAATTTTATTTAGAGGAACTGTCAGGCGCACCGGAGTGCGATTCTGGGTAAGGGAAATTGGGTAATTACGTTTGGCCCGTTGGAAGCTGACGCCCGGAAAAAACTGCGCCTCTTTTAACCTAAAATTGTCTAATTTTAATATAGAAAAGCCCAAATTATTTATTCAAACCCAAACCTCGAATAAATTGAACAAACCGAGTTCCTATATGGAAAATTATTTAATCGTCCCAAACAAGTTCAATCATTGCATTCATAATCATTCAAAACCATTTCAAACCCATTCAAACCTAAAGCCAGTTAAGTCAAACGTAAACCAAAAGACCCACTCTTGCCTTATGGTTAAAAGGCGGGGCCACAAACCGAACCTAAAAATACATTCTAACCCAATTTGAATCCAAAGAACCTAAAAACCGAAAATCATTGCATAATTTAATATTAATATACTTAAACTTGATTAAACTCAATCTGCCACAATTGTGTTTGTACTCTTACTTTATTAAAAGAATTAAACCTAATTTATTTAATTGTATTGAAAGTTTTTTTTTTTTTTTTTTAAAGAACAAAATTCGGTTTCTGGGAACCCTAGAACAGGTCGCGGTCACGCAGCTGTTCTATGAAGAACAGCTGCGTGACGGATCGGATAGCTGCGTGACGCAACTGTTCATAATTTGGAAAACTCCGGATTTCGTCCAAATCATATATTTTAGATCCATATTAAAAATTATAATATTAACAAAAAACAAAATTAAAATTATGATACGAAACAGTTCCGTCAGCAACCAACTAGATCCAGTTAACAGATCTAATAGCCCGTGATGCGAACTATTCTGGGTAAATGAGAGCTACGGTTTTTTGGACATGGATAGTTCCGTTCACGGCAAATAGTTCCGTCACGCAACTGCCAGGTCCGTTACGGATCTACTGGCTGCGTGACGTAGCTGCTCTGGTCCGTGATTACTTTTCAAACAACCCTTTTTACGTTTTTCTTTTACTTAAACATGCTTTAATAATGTCTAAAAACACCCAAGAGTGAGCAGAATACTGTTTAACTAAGATTAAATTACTAAAGTAACGATAAAATAAATAACAATGAATTAACCACTATAAAGTCAAAGAAAAGTTTAGGAGAATTACCTAACCCTCAGACTGAGGATTGTAAACAATCTGAACGCCTTAAAGAATGAAATTTCAAGGTTCCAGAAGCTTTTTGTCCACAAGGATTCAACACTCACCTTTTTTCTTTTTCTTTCTCTTCTTTTTTTCTAATTTTCGTTTTAACTTAATTGATATCTAATGGTTGTTTTTCTTCAAGGGAACTCAGAAGAATCCCTTGCAGAAAACCTAGCCGCAAGTGTGTATTTTTATGCCCTAAAATTCCTGTCCCGTTTTAGAGATAAAACAATGTATTTATAGAGGTAAGGCAACAGGGGTCAGCTGCGACCCGATAGCTGCGTGACGCAGCTCACTTTCTGGACCATTGCCACCTACCCAAACAGAATGAAAAACCGTTATGTCGGCTTTCACGGTGACGTCATCTTAATTGGAGCTGCGTGATGTAGCCGACAGTGCCGTCACGCACCTAACAGCTGCGTGACGCAACTCTTACGCACTCCAGACACATTTAAATTGGTTTAAATCAAATCCTTGGGTTTAAAGCGATTTGTCGCTAGACAGTGGTTAATCTAATTTATAGGCAATTTGTTTGCCAAAAATTGATTGAACCGTGGGCAATTCGTTGCCAAATGTGGTTGATTTAATTATAGGCAATTTGTGTAACAGACTGATTTTTCTTTTAGTGTCGATAATAGTGATTTACCGGTCTGTGAACAGTACCATCGGTCCAGGACTTGGTATTATTTTAGTCCGAAAAAATTACTATGCTTAGTTAATATTTTATTTACTATTTTTGGAGCATGCTTGCTTGATTTAGGTGGGTAGAAAATATTTAATGAATATTTTTGGAGAGTTTATTATTTTTGGAGAGTTTTTATGTATTAAATGCATAATATTTCTAGTGTGGTATCTAGAGGAATTTATTTTAGTAGAGTTAATTTATTAATTGGTGAGTTAATAAAAGTAGAAGAGAATTATTTTGAGGAATATTTAGAGCCATTGGATGACGATTATTTAGGACTTGATCTTAGCCCCGTTTGGGCATGATTTTAGGAGTCCAATTTGACGTTGGCACTTAAAAGTAACACCAAAACATTTTTTTCCTTTCTTCTCTTCTCTTTTCTCCACGCCATTTCCATTTCTTTCCCTTTTTCTTTCATTTTCTTCATTTTCTTACCCTCCAAATTTACCCCAACTACTATTAATACCATAGAAATAGGACTTAATGCTTAAGAATTAAGGAAGTAGAAGTTGAGATTGGTGATTAAAAAGCAAAAGAGAAGTGAAGTTACCATTGGAAGCAAGTAAGTTTGTGGTTTTTGAGTTTTGTGGAATTGTTTAAGTCAGAAATTCATGTTTAGACATGTTATTGAATGCCATTAATCATGCCCAACTATTTCTTTTGTCAAGTTTTTGCTTGTAATGTTTGATTTTTCATGGCTTTGAAGAGGTTGGAGAAACCATCCTCAAAGGTAAAAGAGAAAGCCAAGGAGTAAGGCCTTTTTCCAAAGCTTTTTTCAAAGCTTTGTTAATAAAGGTTAGTGCAGTCATAAATTTCACTTGTTTAAGTGTTTTTTAACATGGTTAGGGTTTTTGAATATATTTTGGAACTTTGTATGTTTTGTTGAAATTGCTGAATTTTAATGTTGAGATGGTGTTCTTGCCGTGGGATTGAAACTCATTTTTTGACCCCTTAATGCTTCCCATTTGTTTATGACTTCTTCATGAACGTTTGTAGCTCTATTTCCTCAGCTTTCGAAAACATACTTCTTATGTCTATTCCAAAATACTTGTAGCTCAACGTATGATTAATACCAAAACTGGTTCTGTTATGATGTTCTTACCTGTCTTATTCCGAAATGATTGTCCATTTTGACACTCAATGCAAAATAACGTTTTATTTTCTTTCATAAAATTATATCTTAACTTCTTATCTTTCCAACCCATCCTCCTTTTGTCCAAAATTGGTATACATAGCTTCAACTTATGGCTGAAACACCCAAACTGACTCTGTTGTGTCCGGGCCAGATGCATTTCTAAATTGAGTGCCCCATTTTGACCACTAATAATGACAAGATAGGTTCTGAGTTCTTCATAATAAGTGTTTCCCCCTGTTGTCTTGAATAATTCTTCGTTCCTGAAAATTGGTTTCATTTGAGTGTTTGGGTTGAAGTAGGAAATAAACATTGAACTTGGTTCTGCTGAATCAGGTCTGATCTGTTGGTTTGTGTTCTGAGCTTTTGTTTGCTATCTTCCTGTTTGATCTGGGCTGTGCTCCCTTCTGAACATTTGTAGAAATTTGTCTTAGCTTTCTAATGACTCTAATTTTGTTCAATTTGGAGACCTATAACTCAAGTTATGTCTTAAATTTATGTATTGAGATGTGGACTTTTGATTTAATTTTCTCTTAAGTGGAACTTGCAAGTATGCATGTATGACTATATGTATATATGCCTGACAGTGGTTGAGATGAAGTATCATGTCTGATGAGTATTAAGAAATGAAGAGGTTTTGATTTAGACTTATTGCTTTTGTGAAAGAATGATTTTGATTTGGGCTCTACTATGCATGATTGAAACGTGGTATGATGATATGGATTTTCTTATTGTGAAGCTATGATCATATGCCTATGATCATATGCTAGGGTTATCAGCCCTTATAAATAGGCAGACGCGCTTATTTGTGTGATGGGTGTGGTGCTTTCATAGGCCATGATTGTGTGATGGGGGTGGCGCTTTCATAGGCCACGATTGTGTGTGGGGGTGGCGCTAACATAGGCCACGATCAAATCTGCTTATGTTCATTCTTTATTATTACAAACCTTAACTAAAGAATGAACATATTTGTATTCATAATCGTCTTATTGCTTTCAAAGTATTTGAATTAAACGAATGAGATCATATTATTTTAGTAAGCCTTACTTTGGAAATCAATGATTATGTTATCAAATGAATTTTCAAAGCATGATATTCCGGTACATGGTTTTAAAAATAAATAGTATATGTATTGGTATGTTATTTAGCACCACTGAGTCTTCCACTCAGCGCGTTGATTTTTATCACGCGCAAGTTAGGAGCGGAGGGTGTTCTTCAAGACCACTTTTCAAGACCCAGAGGACGAGCAAATCCAGAGTAGATATCAACATTTTGGGGTGGATTATTTTGTAAATGGTGATTTTTTGGCAATGTATATAAATATTGTGTTGTAAAGGTTGTGATATAATAAGTTTGGTCATGTATTAAGAGTTTATGAAATTATTTAAAGGAAATAACATCTTATTATTTTTTGGTGTATGAATGATTATAGGATTCCTTTGAAAAGAATGTGTTCGAATAATTATGCCGTATGTTGATGGATATTTTAGAAAGTGCCTTGGTGGTACTGTTTG
Source organism: Jatropha curcas (assembly GCF_014843425.1). The sequence continues at coordinate 9,574 of NW_023590852.1, forward strand.
TGTTTTGAATTCGAGTTTTTGGGGGTTTGGAGAAAATTGGAAGTGTGTATATTTTCTTTTGTGTGGCAAGTTTAATTTTAAGGGAAACTTCTTTGCGAAATTTTCGTAGGAATTTCCTTAAAACATTATTTTTGTTAAAAAAAAAAAAAAAAAAAAAAAAAAAAAACAAAATGTTAAAAAAAAACAAAATGTTAATTACTTGCCTCCTTATGAAAATTTAACCACTTCTAATTTGTGATCTAGCTTTTATAGTGACATAAGATGGTGCTCCAACACCGATTGTGGCATCCACCGTCTGGTTCTCCGGGATTGGTCGGTGGGTGTTACACAAATTATACAAGTATATGCAAATAAGAGAACAGGAGTTGGAAAATGCAAGACCTCCACCCTTATATCTCCCACACACGATTCATGGTCAAAAGTCTATCTAAACCATCATGGGATTTTGGACCAACATCTCTTTTATTTATTGGATGAATGACATGACATTTATTTATTATGGTAACCCTAAGGGAAGGAAATAGGGTCATTATATGAGCTTTGGTCGGATTACATAGGTCTTGGGTTCCATAAGCGAGAATTGGTTGTTTCCTCCCATTTAGCTTTGGGTCTAAGCCAATGGAGATAGCCGATTATGCCAATTCTTTTGATATACCAAAAGGTACAAGGCTTATGGGTGGTGTATGTTAGTGGCGGATCTCATAGTCGAGTAGAGTGAAAGGACCACATCCTCCAATATTACCTTTAGGGTTTGGGGTAAAAAAAGATATTAAGAAAAGAATAATATATGAACACTAATCATATATATAAAAATGTCAAACTCAATTTTAAGTTAATAATATTATTAACAAGTGTGAATAATAGGACAACAATTGGAGTCAACTCTTGACTCGAACCCAAAATCAGAAAACTAGAGATTATGGGTTTGATCCCCAACAGAGTCACCAAACTGAACACGCTATATTATGGGTTTTGCAAAAAGACAAAAACAGGCTTGGTTTATTTTAATTTTTCAAATTGGTTTTCTCTTATTAGATCCGTTTATCGTTCCTTAAAAAGGCAATCTTAAAAATAGGGGTTTTCAAAAAAGGCTCTTACTTTGGTAAGAGTTTTATTTTTGGAGTTGCCCTCCCCTTTGGCAAAAACTTCACGAACTAGCTATTTTTTTGGAAATGATTGGCTCAGTTTTAACTAGAGACTGGGTAAGGGAATTAGGTACGGTCTTGAAAAAGTGTTAGGCACCCAGACCGCCCGGTTAGAAACGGGCCTCCTTCGTTGACCATTCATTCACAATTTTGATAATATGATTAACTTTAATTGAGATGCAAAACATGTTTTTATTCATTTTTGAGAACGTGGCAATCAAGCACATTGATACCGAAATATAGCATGCTAATCAAGTAAAGAAAGGGAGGGAGGAAAAAAGAGTACAACCTATCAACTAATTTACAATCTACCCTTTAACCCATTAAAATTTCCCAACCCATAAATAATACAAATAGCGAATATTAGGACCCATTATGGATTCTTTACATAAAGCTTAACATGAATAAAGCATAACACCAATCATAAAGAATTAGGGGTCAGCATTCGATTGGCTCGATTCAAACTAGACTAAATCAACTCAAACCGACTAAACCGAGGTTAAAAGCATAGCACACCGACCTCACCGAAGTAGGAATTGAAATCAAATCGAACCGGACCTAATCAAATCAGTTCAGACTATTCAATTATGCACAGTAATCTGAATCATTATTTTTTATCTAATAAAGAAACAGAAAAAGAAAACAATATATATAAATATATATTCTACTTGTTGATTTTGTTCTTAATAAAGAAACAGAAAAAGAAAACAATATATATAAATATATATTCTACTTGTTGATTTTGTTCTTATCAATGAAAGCATAACCAGTGTTAGGGAATTGAAAAATCATGAAGAAAACTCAAATAAATAACAAAACAAAAGCAAAAAAAAATAAAAATAAAAATAAAAATAATAGAAAAGTAATACTTGCAGCTGCAGTATTGTTGGAGACTTGAAATTTAGAACAAGATGAGTGAGATGGAGGGAGATAGGCGTGAGATATTAGTTACATAGAAGAAGCACAGAGTCATAGACTATGTCTTTAAATGGGTCGTAGACTATGTCTGTAAATGGGTCGTAGACTATGTCTTTAAGTGGGACTTTTGGAAGACAATTTGAGTAGATGTCAACAATTTTACGTGAAGACATGAAAACCTAAAAAAATAGATAAATATATAAGATAGGGTTAGCTTAAAATGTTGTATTTTATTTTTTGATTTAATCAGGCTATTCTGGTTTCTTTCTATGCAAATAAACCAATAAGCGAATACCAAAATATATGTTCATGTCATACCAAACCTAACCAAATAACTCAAAAATTGAACCAAATAGATCGAATTGGTTTAATCCGATTCAAAAAATCGATTCAAATCATATAGTGGCCACCCTTATAAAGAATAAGGTAACACATAGCAAGAAACAAATATGTACATATCGCTAGAAAATGACATTAGTACCAAAGAATCAAAATAAGGTTAGCATGGTTAGTTATCAATGGTTGGCACAATGAATAATAAAGCAATAAAGAAAAAGTATAAAGTAAATGACTGGAAATTTAAATGACAGAAATTAAAAAGCATAAAAGTAAATGGCAGAATAGATACAAACATTAAACTTTAAGTTAGAATGGAATTTGAGGTTCAAGAATTTGTTGTTTATCATGGGTGATAAACAATTATGAGTATCACAACCCATTTTCCATTCTTTATTTCATTATTAGGGAAATAAATGAGTTTTATTCATAGTCTAAGCAAAATGGTTCAGTGCTAAACTCAAATGGATCCCGAATCAAAGTTATTCTGCTACATTAAAGGATCTGAGGTCTGAAATAAAGACCCATGGGCCACTAGAAGTAGCGTGTGCCACACGTAATGGCATGCAGGTGTTGCTCTAATCAGAAGCCCAGAAGCAAGTTTATTGTTCTGTTTGGTTGGCCTTAGTGGCATGCGCCATACGTAATGGCATGGCACCATTACCTTGTGGCGTGTGCCACTTCTGTCTCGGTCAACAGAACTTGGTTGATCACAGGTTTTCCTCACAACCAATATAAAAATTATGTTTTTCTTGCACCAGAAAAGGAAAAAGATGAAGAAAATAAAGGGAGACTCTCAAAAAATACCTGGTTTTAGTAAAAATCTATAGATTCGAAAAAAGGAAAGCCAAGATTCCAAGAGCTTTAATCCTCGTTTGATGTTCTGAGTTTTTATTAAATGAATATGTTTGTTGGTATTTGATCACAAAGTTCGAGGAGTTTTCTTTATCAAAACAAATTATAAATCTTAAGATTCAAAGTTGGAATCACAAGATTTAACCTTGAACCAAAAGTGAATGGAGAAAATGCAAGAGTTTTCCCTCTTGTGATCAAAAACCTCCCTTCATCTCTTAAACCATTGCCCTATTTATAGGCAAATGGGGAGATAAGGTGGCCTTTTAGGGCTTAGGTGGCGAATGCCATTGGTGGGCCCCAAAATCTGCCCAAGCCCGTTTTTACTAAATCAGTCTAGGTAGCACGCAAAACGAGGGGATACACTAAGACTCGTCCCAAGCAAACTCGCAGCGCTTCCCGAGCCCGATTTCGGTGCAAAACCCCTAGAAATTTGGAAAAGTAAAAATGGTCAAACAAGTCATTTTTCTTAAATACGGACCATCGGTCCAAGAACTATAGTAATCAGACATCCCGATTTTGATTTACACACAAAAAATAGGTTATCATTACTAAGTCCTTTTGGGGCAAAATTTGAGCGTCTACACCACCGTATCTGACAGAAGAGATCCCTTGCAGTCTCTATTGAATTAAGCTAGCTTCATCCTTAGAGTCCACCACCTCCAAAATATGGTTATCCCCTTCTAAATCCATCTGGTCATCCTCATGACTAGAGAACTCGACAGGGCCTTACCTTTGGACTGATGACTAGAATTCATAATGTATGGAAAGAAGGAAAACGACAAGTTACCCTCAATGAAAAAGCAGTGGATGTTACCTGAATAACATAAAGAAGCATTATCGAAGTAAAACAGAGATTTCAAAAGTAGGTTGGAAGCAAGGAAGCAATCACGAAAAGCCCCAAAGCAAGAACATGACGCCTTTATATAGCAATAGAAATCCCACGAATTGTCGCCGGAAGCTAAAGCACCACAGCAAATGAGGAGTCACCTTTTAAATTCAAAAAACAACCGCCATCAAAGCATCAGTTATGACATGCCTTTTCCCGTGGCTAACTACTAGCCTTAAGCCTAAAAGCCGGAACTCTTAATCTAAATGGGTTGAATTCAGGCCCAAAAGTAGGCTCGAACATATAATTCCTTTTCGAGGGCCTACTCCACATAAGAGTCACCAAGTACCAAGCAGGGACTTGAAAGCTAAAAGCTCCGACATAATTGCCAACCAACCAGTGGGGGGACATCTAATAAGCACCAAACTTAGCGAGATCTCAAGACCACATAATAACCCAAGTAGCAAAAAGAGAGATATGGACTTGAGATTAGGAGATAATGCCCAGATATCTTTCTCCCTTGAGTCTTGTAACTAACCGAAGCTAATAACTTGTATATAAGGATAAACTCATTTCCTGAAAACGGTTAATGACAATCCAGGTAATGCCTTTATATAACAATAGAAATCCCAAGAACCATCGCCGGAAGCTAAAGCAACATAGCAAATGAGGAGTCACCTTTTGAAATTCAAAAAATAACCTGCATCAAAGCAGTAGTTATGACATGCCTTTCCCTGTGGTTAACTTTTGGCCTTAGGCCTAAAATCCGAAACTCTCAACCTAAATGGGCTAAATTCAGGCCCAAAAATAGGCTCGAACATATCATTCCTTTTCCAGGACTGGCTCCACATAATAGTCGTCAAGTACCGAGCAAAGATGTAAAAGCTAAAAGCTCCGGCATAAATGTCATCCAACCTGTGGGGGAACATCTGATAAGCACCAAACATAGTGAGATTTTAGGACCACGTAAAAGTAGCAAAAAGAGAGGTATGGACTTGATATTAGGAGATAATGCCTGGATATCTTTCTCCTATAATTCTTGTAACTAACCTGACGCCAATAACTTGTATATAAGGATAAACCTATTTTCTGAAAAAGGTTAATAACAGTCTAGTTCTCAAATATAACAAAAATATCATTGCTCTCTTAAGATCTTCACTTTTTTTAGACTATCAGTAATGATTTGAGCCAACTCGAAACCTCCCTAAAACACAATGCTTCTCCCAACTAAGAATTATTAAAATCAAGTTTAAGTACTTTCTTGCACAACAATGACCATGACTGTTTCTTATAATCATCCCCAAACCAAAGTTGCTGTTTGCTAAAAGATAGATTTTAAAAAAAAATTATGGGAAAAATCCAAAAAGAAAAATAATAACAATACCAAAGGGGTTAAACGACATTCAATTGTACTAATGTTTGCCGTTTGCCGTTTGGTACTTTGCTTTTTAAAATTTTTTTTTGTAAAATAATGTTTTATTTTTTGTTCATACAACTTTTGGCTCTTAAGATTTTTTAGTTATAATGTATCTTTATTTCAAATGCATATTTATTCAAATTAAGCCAAAAAATTGATATTATGCCTTTAGTTAACCAAGAGGATTTCAATTATATATATATATATATATATATAGAAAACAATAGGTCCCCTTGTTAAGTAGTAAAAAATGAAATGATAAAAAATGAAAATAAAAGGGAGAAGCGAAACCCTTTGTGCCTTGTTGGACGCGGAGCGGAATCTGAGTCTTTTGTAGCGTGACTCGAATAACTTGTTTTTGTAATATAATTGTCAGACGCCATATCACGTGACATCACTTTTTTTTTCCCTTTTTCTTTTTATGTTTATCTCTGTACAAGTGGAAAAGATAATTAGGCTCATTAGCCAGTAACTCCAGCTAATGAAAAAACAATGCAATAAGATACAAAAGCTTTTGGCCGGGCCAAATTCTAAAAGCCCACATGGACTGGGTGAAACACAGGAGAATATCATTAGCCATGACAACCGGCCAATTTTAAAACAGCTTGGCCAAATTGAAGAAATACAAACACATACACACAGTTATAGATTAGTTTAGTTTTTTTTCCACTTTGTCCCTTCAATTAGTCGACTTTTAGAAAGAGACCCCAGTAGAGGAGAGAGCACAAAATGGGCGGGCAGTAAACTCCTTCCCACCTTCTTTCATAACTGACTTTTGAATTTAACCAATCACTAACGGCTATATAAGAAAGGCTAGCGGGAAAATTATAAATATACTAACAACTTTTTGAACTAACATACCACCCAAAGGTACAGTTCCCTTCTCTTTTTTTTTTTTTTTTCTTTTCCTTTTTCCTCTTAACATTGTCCAACAAGATTTCCCAAAATCACTACCAGTCTACCAAACAATCTATCTAACAAGGTTTTTTTTTTTTTGTTTCCCTCTATTTCCATACTTTCAAAAGCATTAACACCACATTTGGACTCAGCAGATTGGAAATGAGCTAATGATGCTTCTTCTTTGATGATTTGGTATATTCAACAACATCTTCCTCATCATCCTCACCATCATCTTCGTCGTCATCTTCTTCTTCATCGTCTCTCTTCCTCTTATGGTGTGACAAGGATGATGGTGCCAACACCTGAACTTCGTCATCATCTTCAACTTCTTCCTCTCCTTCATGATCATCTTCTTCATTTCCAATTTCATTATCACTACCTCCAGCATCATGCACTTCAGCCTGACCAACTGGTTGAACCAAGTATCCTGCACCAGAGTCTTCTTCATCCTGGCATTGTAGTTAGATATCCTTGTCAGTTAATTACCAGAAATGAATTCCAAGATAATATCAATATAACATCCAAGCACAAAAGATCAATGAAATATATTCAAGTGCCAAGCACAAGAGATTACATCAAGATTCTAAATGAACTAAGCTGCAAAGCATCCATCAAGTAATAACAAATAGTACACTTAGTCATGTCCAACAGTGCCAACATCATCAGTCACTGAAACAGATTCCACAGCACAAAAACTACACGTAAAAAATTCATTTCAACACAAAAACATTGACATAACCAATCATTGCATGTAGAGACAAGATCATCGGTAACTGGCAAGACAGTGTCTCTTTTTTCTTTAATTTTTTTTCTTTTTTTTTTTTAACTTTTGGGGACAGGATTTCACAAACGTAGGGTCTGCAAAACTAAAAAAGGAATCAACAGTTTAAGGGTGTGTTTGGGATTATATTTTGAGCTGCTATTGGAAAAAGCACTCTCTTGAAATGTTGATTACAGGTTATTAAATTTTGTTCTTAACGTGATTTTTATATCTACTACTATAAACACTACACAAAAAAACTAAAAAGAACTCCAAAACTGCTGTTTCTCAACAGCATCTAAAATGGTACTTCCCCATAATGCAATTTCAATCACCATGACAAATAGGCTCTAAGATGACTTATCCATTCTCACTGTTAAAACCAAAACTAAGAACAATTTGTCACTTGAATTCAGTTAGATGAAAAATTGCAATATTTTTTTTATATAATTAAAACCATAAAATTAACTTCGCAGTAACCAAAAAGCAAATGTATTGTCAACAAAACATTTCCTACAATAAAGAAAATACTAATAAAAAATTACAGAAGTTTCCTTTATTTCTTCTTCACATCTTTCTAAGTAGAATTCTTGCTTTAGTTTTTGGAATCTAAAAACATAATGTTTTAAAAAACCAAATTTCTTGAATATCGTATGCTCCTATACATGCAATATGATCTATTTTTGCTGGAAGAAATACAATTTTTTTATCATGAAAAATTCAGCAAATTGAACATCTCACGGATAGCAATGAGTTCATGTTCACTAATAAGGGTAAAAATATCATAGCAGATTTCTTAATAAATGCAAAACATAGACAAACATGCAAGAATGAGAAAGCAATCAAGCACACCAGTAGCCACCAAAAAGTTATCCAACTAAACAGCACACATATAGCAGCAAGAACAATAAAATGACCACATGACATCCTAGAAAATCTCACCTCCTCGCCCTCTTCATCATCTTCAAACTCTCCATCATCATCAACGCCTTGTTCCTCTTCTCCAGTCTCCCCATTATCATCCTCTTCTCCATCATCCTCTCCTTGCTCATGACCATCAATCTCACCTTCTGTACTTGTGAGCCTTCCTGTACTCTCCGGCTCAGCAAAATCACCCTCATCATTATCCACCTCCTCTTCCTCATCATCCTCATCATCATCATCATCCTCATCATCATCATCATCATCATCATCTTCAACCCCATCCTCCTCATCATCACTATCCTCAATTTCATGCACCTCAACAACATCATCATCATCATCACCCTCCTCATCAATCTCCTCTCCAGATTCATTTTCCTCATCATCATCACCTTCATCATCGTCATCCCCGCCTTCTCTTCCTTCTACTGCTGCTAATCTAAACCCATTCTGGTTGGGGCCATCAGTCCGTCTAGCAGTCTCTGTCTCCTCCTCATCTGCATCACTCTCTTCATCTTCATCCACATCCACAATCCCCTCAACCCCTTCGCTATGCCCATTATTCAGTCTATAAGGTCTCTCCTCCCCATCAATCTCACCACTACCAGGATCATCATCATCCTCCTCTTCTTCATCCTCCTCCTCATCAGATTCAGGTCTCTCATTCTCCTCTGCATCCATTTTATCCAAATACTTCAATGATTTAATCAATCCAAAAACCCTAGATCGATAATCCTTCACTCTAGTTACCGGGCACTCATACAGATCAAGAGAAATAAGCTTCAACTGAGCAAGTGGAGCAAGATCTTCAATATATTGGATACGATTGTTTGACAAATCAAGGTCGCGAAGCGAGTCAAGACCAGCCTCGACAAGAAACTCAAGACCGCCAGCGATTCGATTGTCAGAGAGTATAAGCTTCTGAAGGTTTCTAAGACGAGGGAACTGCTCAAGAGATGAGACTCCAATATTAGCGATGGAGAGGTGTTGAAGATTCTCCAACTTCTCCAAAAGGCTCGGTGGAGGCAGCCGACCCTGCACGCACTTCACTGCTCCGTCTAGGGTTAGAGTTCGAGCCGCCGCGTGGTCCGTTTGCCCGTCTAAAGCTGTCTCCACGGCCCGTTCCCAGATCTCATCCATCAAAGAAAAACCCCTCTCTCTTGCAAACCAATTAAAATCTCCTATCTATTTATATAAATGATAAAAACTCCCTCTATAAATAGAACAGATTCTTAATCTAAACTGTTGAAGCTAAGAACGGAAATAAGTATTTTCATTTCATGGCGCAAATGAAGAAGAAGAACTAGAAAGAAAGAAATTGCTGAAACGAACAACCCTAACCCTAACTTGACCAAACCCTAAATTTAGGGATCGAAATAAGAATCAATAGCTATCTTTTTGAACCGTTTAAAACCCTAGTTCCTTTGCAGACGTACAGTCTCTCTTCCTCACGAGTTGCAATTCGATTCAAGGAAAGCTCTCTCTCTCTCTCTCTCTCTCTCTCTCTCTCGGTTGTTTATATTCTGCGTTTCTATTGGCTTAGACCGGACTCGAGGATGGAAATTAGTGGGCTGGACGGCTCGTTCCTTTCGCTGGGCTAGGGTTAGGGGGTGAAATGGGTTAGAATGGGTGGGGGCTAGTTAATTATTCGAGGAATTTTGACCATCGGATTGAGTGTAGGGGGATCGATGACATGGACAAAATAGACGGTAGAGATTGGAGTTTGGTGTGTTTGTTTTCGAGAAGTATGTAAGTCGAGGTGGAGTAATGTGGAAAGAGAAGAGAGAATGGCTGTGCCGTGCCTTGCCTCTCCTGGCCATGTTTGACACGTCACCGACGGCCTAAATATCAGGGTAATTAGAAGAAAGCCACTGTGGTTTCCTTTAATCACAGAAATGCCACCCAATGATATATGGCTTTTTTTCTTGGAGTTGGAGTAACTTTCTTACCATACCTAAATGTCAAAAAAAAACTTTCTTACCATACCTGGAGTATTAGGTAAATAATTATATAGCTATCTATTGTCTTTTATTTTTTAGAATAAAATAATTTTACATTTTTAAATTATAATCAAATTAACAGTTATATTCTTCTAATTTCAAAAAATAATTTTGTATTCTTAAATTATTTTTTAGAAACCAAGCTAACTCCTTAGAATTGGGTTCGACAAAAATTTGGTTTCATTCAATTTCGATTTGTAAGCGAATCAAGCATTACTAGAATTTTAGGCTCCTAACAAATCAAGTTTGAACATAGCTTAATAAAATTCATGAATTATATTATTTATAAGGGTCATGAATAAACTCGTTTATTAGATTGCAAGCTGACTGATTTAATAAGCTCGCAAACAATCTTGTTAAAAAACTCAGTTTGATAAGTTCACAAGTTTTCTCGTTTAATAGGCTCATGAGCAGCTTCATTTGTTTTGCTCATGAGTTGGTTCATTCAGTAGGTGCTAGACAAGCTTGTTTGTAAATTTAATTATACTTATTATTGCGTTTTGTTATTAAGTATTAAATTTATTAATAATTATTTCAAAAATTATTAATTATTATGTTAATAAATATATTTAAATTTTGTTACAGACTTATAATAAAATTAGTCATACTCTTGCGCGTCCCGTGCGTATGTTTATACATTATTTGAAAATTTATTATTATTTTCAAAAATAAAAAACAGAAAAGATTATATTATAATTCTGTGGTTTGTGAAATATAATTAGTTCGTCCCTATTTTTTAAAAAATATTTTAAGTTATTTTTATATTTTGCTTCTATTAACCTATTAGGTCCTTCTGTTCAATTTTTGTATCTTTACCATTATGTCAATAAGAAAATAGAGAGGTCAAAGGAAAGAGAGTAAAATATTATAGTAGAAAAATTACAATACAATCACTATAATTTGAAAAATACAATTATTTCGTCCCTGTGTTTTAAAAATAAAAAAAAAAGGTATTTACAATGTAATTAAAGGAAAAAAATGTAAAAATTGGATAAAATGACCTCGTAGTCTGACGGAAGTAAACTATAAAAATATTTTAATTTATTTCTTAAAAGACATAGACATACTAGTTATATTTTTCAAACTATAAAGATTGTACTGTAATTTTTTCTAAAAAACAGTTGAAAGTATTATAAGTAAAATCGATGAAATCTTATAATTAAATCCTATTTTTACTTAGAAATTAGTTGATTATTTGAGATCTTATAAAACATAAATATAAATATTTAAAAATAATTATATATACATGGCAATAAAATAAATATATAGATAGAAGATTTAAAATGCATGGACATATGAATTTATAATCGTAAAGTTAAAAATTAATCAAAGCTTAAACCAATGCAGACTCTGCAATTTTGATTACAGCAAATGCAATAGAGGAACCAAAAAAGACAAAATAAAAATTCATATTCTTTTGAGTTAAATATTAAAAAAAATTCATAAGATTAAAGTATAAATATTTTGAGTAAGTTTTAAACCTCATCTGAGAGTACAACATAGACACCTTGAACATGGATTCAATATCTGAACTTTCTTTATCTAGACTAGACCACATTTCTTCTGTTTCTCAAGAAATGACCATTAGGACCCTTAATAATATTTTTTTTAAGCAGGTATTAAAACAATTCCTAAACGTAGGTTTTAAGCATAAATTACTAACAAAAAATTAAAAAGAAAAAGAAATAGATAAATAAAAATATTACCCAAATAAGTACCTTGCAAACAACAATTTTATATCTTATTTCATCAGATATAAATGCATGATCTTTATCTATGATGATGGTAGGATTTTTGAACATGATCCCCTCTGCTCTTAGGTAATATCAGTTCAATCAATCTTCTAGATTAAAATCCATCACATTACCAGCTCTGCGAATTGGTTTGGATGGAAGATTAATACGTGAAAAAGATAAAAACGAGAGGGACAAAGAGATACCGCTGTTGGAAATGTAAAATGTGAATTTGAAACATAATTAATAAACTAAAGAAATATAGATATTTATAATTAATAGATAAGTATAGGTGTAGATAGATATAATTGAATTTAAAATGTTTAATCATTATCGATAAATGTCAAGTTATTCTAAATGGTCCAATCAAATTTTAAAAAAATAAAATAAAATCTAGATATAGGTAGATATGATTGAATTTTAAAATATTTAATCATTATCGATAGATATCAAGTTTTAAATATAAAAAATATTTTAAATGGTCAAATTAAATTTTAGAAAAATAAAATAAAATTCTAAAAATTTTTAAAAAAAGAAAAATAAAAAGTTGAAAAAAAGAGAATGCCTTAAACATTCTCTTTGTCACAGTTTATATATATAATACATAATAATGTTCAAACACAAATTTTCCTTGTGAATAAATTTTATTTTATATTTTTAATCATATGCTTAATTTGTATTTTAACTACTTTAATTACACTATATCATTTCATATGAAAATAAATCTAAGACTTTATTACTTTCTTGATAATTAATTGTAAAAATGAATGCTAATAATTTATTTCAAATAAATAAATGATATGGCATTTTCTTTTATATTAATGATGATAAACTATATATGGTTATAATTATAATTAGCGGTCTAACAAATATTATTATAATTACATGTAATATCATTATACGGATGGAGGCATTTAGCCTGGATACTCGATTTAGAGCATTTCTGAACTTCGAGCAATGCATATTCCTGCACAAAGAATAGAGAGATCGTTTTTTCTAAAAAAAGAAAACCAAGAAAAGCTTAATAAGTTAGGTCTGGTTCTAAGCCCTAGCCAATTGACTAACCTAATTACATTCTTATCCTAAGACCCAAAATATTTTATGTGAAAGAACCTGGTTTTTAATCCTTATTAATAATAATCATAATGACCAAGTGCGACTCATATTATTGAAATTTAAGTCAGAGCTTCAATGTGTTGGAGTATGTAGGTAATCCCACATTAGATAAATACAACTAACTAAAAGGCATATAATGTGAAGGGTGAATCAACTAAAATGGCTTAGTTCATTTTGTGTTAAATGTAAGTCCAATTCATTATAAGCCAAATAATAAATATATAATTGAATTTGATTTGATTAATTACTCGTAGGGCCCAGATTCTCAACACAATATCTTTTGTTCTTTTACCTTTATAACCTTTAACTCATATGATAGCTCTGAGTTAGGTTTGCTTTTCTCCCTCAGCATATCAAATTGAGTTCATGTCTCATTGGTTGATTCAAGTAATATTGTAATAGCTTGCATGATTGGCCAAGAGATACTAGCTCCCTGCAATACTAACATGTAAGTTGTTCTTTGATTATCGCTGATAACCACAATATCAACATCATTAGTAGCATAAAATTTCATCGATAAGTGCCTGATCAAAGTACAAGCACCTAGGTTGAGTAATGTCAGATGTTCTAGAATCAATTTGTATGGGAATGAATGTCTACCACTATAAATTTTACTTTAGAAATTTTAAAATATGTTTTATCTTCCAATTTCATCAATATATCTCAATTTATATTTTCTTCCTGGCTAAAGTGCAAACAATCTTTAATTTTATGGATTAAGTATGTTAAGCATCATGATGTTAACCGTACTACCATCATCAACCAAAATCCTTTTCACAATGTAATTGTTTATACCATATTTTAATTTTTACTAACCATAGGCTTAAATTGTAGTTTTAATAATAACTTGAGCTTTAATTAACTAATAGGCATGTAAAATATTAGAGACTCATAGTTAATTAATTAATTATTAGCCAAATATATATCGTTGGAGTTAACATGAGGTGGTTTAACAAAAGGATAAAGCAACGGCTCACATGATTCATGGTGAAGAGAAGTTACCTGAGCAATTGTTCACCTGAACAGTTGAGGATGTGATATTTTAATAACCCCCGGTGACTTATAAAAGCTAAGCTCAAATGCTAAGGAAAGCCCCAACAATCAGCTTCAAAAATCAAAATCAAATACCACTCAACTACAATTTCTCAAGAAAATTTCAATCTTAAGTACGAATTTCTTTATGTTTATTGTAATTTTATTTCCAAATAGTGTTGATTTCTCTTTACAATTTCAATCATTATCAATATAACAATTTCGACTTTAAGCAATCTCTTTATTTTATGAAACTTTCTATAATCTTTATTTTTCAAGCACTATCAATTTATTTCTAGCAGTCGGTGAAGCATTTATCGTGGAGCCAAACTCATTTAGTCCTCAGATTAGGAGTTCATGTGACACAATTTCTCATGTAATTGGTTGACTTAATACCTGACACGCTCAAGCTGTTACATAATTGTTCCACAATGCGAACCATTGATGGCACACTTGGTGCGACCCTACTGCTGCTACTTTCATTTCTTTTTGTTTTCTGAAATATTGTCTCTAAGGTTCATCAATGCCTCGAAAAACATGCTTTGGAAAAAAGTTATTGGGTCACAAGACTCAGATTAAGGACTTACTGCAGGCCTTGGAAATGTTGTTCAAGAAAATGTGGAACATGCTAAAGGAGGATCTAATCCTAAGGATGATGAAGAGACTCAAACTCCTAATTACAAAACTGTAGAAATTGAATGTGCCTTGGTTGTTGAACAATACTAAGAGTAGGGTAAGTTAGTTCATGTATCTTTGAATTATGATACTTACTCATCCTTTGTTGCTGATGTTTTGAAGAAAAGCAAATAGATACTATCTTGGAGATGATGAAACTTATGTTTAAGAAGTTTACTAGATCTCTTTTGTCTTACCACTCACTGATAACTAAGGCTGAAGAAGTGGATTCTACTTTCAAGAATAACAGAGAGCTTGTGGAGCACCACCCTCGAGGTTCGTTGGGGGCACTAATATAAATCGTGTCCAACCAAAGAAGAGGTACTGATGGATAATTTTTTAAGTGCATGAAATCATAACAAGTAATAAAGTAATGAATAAAGTATTGATCCCATGAGAATTATATACCAAGTATCAAAATTATTTGGGCCTATTATTATTTAAACGACAATTAAGAGATGTTGAGGAAAAGTAAAAGAAAAGAAATAAGATAAAAGACTAATTTAAAGAAATCAAGCAAAGCAATTGTAAAAAAAAATTCAAGAGGTAAAAGCTATTAGGGAATTTAACTTCACTTAATTTTATCCAATTATTCAATTTGTTTGATATTTAATTATTCAAGATAGAAAAAATAATCCTAAAATCATTAGTAAGTTCTCCCGATATATTATTAGCTATTTTAATCTAATTCAATTACCTATCTCCCAATAGTGTTACTAAATACAAATGAAATAATTAAGATCTATGATTATTTGAAAAAACCTCCCATGAGTCAAACCCTAGCTCCCATATTAAGTTATTATCCCAAAAACTTTATTAGCATTTTCATGTCAAAAACTTTTCTCTTTCTCTTGATAATGATTAATGAAATAAATCAATTCAAGGGAGAAACTTTGCTTAAAAGCATTAAACACAGTAATAAATTTTATCATGAACAAAGAAAATGAAATCTAACTTCATAAATTGGAAATCAAATTAAACTACATCAGATCCCTAGTAAAAAAAATTTAGTTCACCATCACAAAGAGTTAAATCCAACAAATCTTATTCCCAATAACATCATGAAATAAATAACAAGAGAGTTTAAGATGAAAAACTACTTATGGTGATTCACATGAATTACTTCCTTGGATCTTGATCTCTAAATTGATTGCTGAAAGTCTTGTAGAAAAAAAATGACATAGAAAATGGTGTAGAGAATAGAATAAATGATGATTAAATCGGGAAGAGGTCTCTCTTTTATATAGACTTCTTAAGGCATCTTTAATCTAATTAGGAAATCACCTAACTTATTGAGGAAGAAATACATTTATAATATGAAACGATTTAAGTCTTTTATTTCATTTCAATTAGGACCCCAAAATGACCAAATAAGATTAAAACTCAAATAAGGCAATCTCACATGATCTTTATGCAAATCCATATAGAAACACGTCCTAAGCTTGGCACATAATACGGGCTAATCATGTAAACACGACCCCAATATAAAATTAAGCATTCTTGGGAACAAAACACGATTGTGTAATGTGACATGGGTAGGTTGTGTTCTTTATGGACTTAACACACTTTTACTCTTTGATACGGATCCACCATCACTAATCATCTATGAAGCTCAAGGGAACAAGGAGCACAATAATGGCAATCCATTAGTACTTCCTAGTGGACCAATTATAAGGAGTCGTGCAATGATAAGGATCTAGACCCCTAACTTCGCCCCAAAAGCTAGCTCGTAGAGGAAGGACGTGGACCCAATTATAAAGGAGTCGTGCATGATAAGGATCTAGACCCCTGAACTTCGCCCCCAAAAGCTAGCTCGTAGAGGAAGGAACCTGAACGCCATCTTATACACTAGCCCAGATGGTACTCCGCGGGAGATGTGGGACGCATCAATCCCACCCCCAATAAGACCCCGACTGCCTCAGTCGGCGGTCTGGACGAACCCCATTGAAGACAACCGACCCTACGAAGCCAGAGCTTTGATAAACCAAATGATAAGGATTGGACCCCTAACTTTGCCCCAAAAGCTAGCTCGTAGAGGAAGGAACTGAACCCAGCCTTATACACTAGCCTAGGATGTAACTCCGCGGCGATGTGGGGACGGCATCACTGATGCAGAACCCAATGGAAATAAATTCCAATGAACCTATGACAAGTGTTTGGAAGAGATGAAGATCTAAAATAAATTCCCCTCTATGGCACCCAAAGCTTAAAGAAAGCAAGAACACCAATAATAGAGTAAAAGAATAAGAATAAACGCACAAAAGAATTGATAAGTTTACCTGATTCTTGATGCAAATTAAAGAAAGAATGCAATCACCCCCCCCCCCCACCTCACACTCTCTCTAAAGCGAGGACACGCCAAAGCAATGAAGAAGAAGTCTATTTCATTGATTTGAATAATAATGTGTCTTTAATTACAAAATAACAAGCTATTTATACTAAATCTTAAGAGGTCCAGATCCCTTAAAGGATTTAGAGTTAGGCTGGAATTAGGATTAGCAAATCTTAAACCAACTAAAAGGATTGACTAACAAAAATCATAACAATTTAAGGATTTGGATATCTAATCCAAATCTACTAAAGATTAGCTAAATCTAAACAAATCTAGTGATAAGGATTAACTAATCCAAATCAACTAAAGATTAGCTAAACTACAACAAATCTAGGATACAGGAATAATTAATCCAAACCAACTAAGGAATTAAAAATAAAAGGGTGGCCCAATTTAATTGTGGCCCAACCCATTAACAAACATTACATCTTCAAAACCTAACAAAAAATGGGCTAACTGTAATTACCGCCAAAGTTAGGCTCTAGTATGGCCAGGGCATGCCATATGCTGGATTTCAGATTGCCATCTCAAACATGTGGTTCCATTAAATGGAGAATACTTTAGATGTTCTCCAATGCTTCCTTGAGATCTTTGGTTGAGTGGTAAGCGATTCCGGTATCAATTCCCCTTTTCCTCGAAAAGATTCGTCCTCGAATCTTAATTATAAGTTGAGGTATCCATGCTCTCTTGATTCCTCCATGGTTTGCTCCATATTTCTTTGCAAACGGCTCTTGTAATTGATCCACTAGGTAGCACTAATGGATTTTTCATGTTTGTTCTCCTCCTTGCTCCCTTGAGTTCCATGGATGAGTGAATGGTGGATTCGTATCATTCCCCTTTTCTCGAAAAGATTTGTCCCTCAATCTGCATCCATGTCTAAAAAGGAGACAAATCAACTAAACATTGAAAGTAATGGAAACACCATACTCCTCTGGTAAAGCATATCTGTGTGTATATTCTATATCTGTGCTCCACGACTTGGAATGGTCCCATCTCCACGTTTCATTAAAACTTTAATCTTTCTTTGGTTGGGAAAACTTTTCCTTGCGAAAATGTATCCAAACCCAATCACCCTGGTTTTAAACACAACCATTGTCTTCTTCTCTTGTTGGCATGGTTGGTATAGCTTTGTTCCTTAATGTTCATATGAACACTAGGCTTAGCGTGCATACTCCTTCACCCAATGTAGGCTTTCCTTACCATTAGGGAACTCCTGTAACAAAGAAACAGAACTAGAAGGTAAGAGAAAGTGTCAATGTTAGTCAATTAAAACAGAAAACTCTTTAAAACTGAATCATCAAGACTAGTCTAAAAACCCTCTCTTCTTTTTCAATCATACAACAATTTGTTTCCTCTTTTTCACATCACAATTGGGCCATTGATTTTGTTTTGTTTTTATTTTGTGGCCTCTTTTCCCTTTCTCCTTACTCTTTTCAACTCTTTTGTTCCCTCAATTTTTGAAGTTTCACTCTCTTAAATGGCCATCCATTTTGTTTTTGTTTTGTTCTGTGGCTTCTTCCTGCTCTTTTTCTCTTCACTCTTTTACACCTTTGGTTCTTTTGAAATCTCATTCTCGAATTTTTCCTCAAGGCTTGAAACCTCTCTTCTCCTCAATTTATTTTCCCTTTGATCTCATATACTTCCTTGAGAGTGATAATGGATCTAGAACCATCCATTTTATCCTCAATTGAAGATTGGCAATCCCTTCTGGAAAACACATCTTCAAATTCTTGCAAAGGAATCAACAAACACACTTGGCAAGATGGGTTAGGATCATTGATGGGTCAAACAAACTTCTTTGCACAAAGGTACAATTAATAGGTTGAATTTGTCTTTTCCCTTTTCTTCTCTCCTCTTTCTTTTTATTTTTACTCAGTAATATTTCACTCATTTTATTTTTACACTCTTTTTTCTTTATTGACAGTCCCAAAATATCTTTTTGAATTTCCATATCTGGTCTTCAACACGCTTCTTTTGAGGAACATGATCCTTGGGCCTAGTCATCCATCAATCCTTTGGTGAAGATACCTATTGAGGTAATCCAACATTTTTCCTTCCTTGCACCCTTCCTGACTTTATGTTCAAAATTCCTAAAGTAAATGAGTAGGGACAAATTTTTGGTGCATCAAACTTCTTCATGATCTCCCATGGTGGTACAGGTTTGCATTCCCTTTCTTTTTCTGTTTTAATAGCAAATTGTTCCACCAAAACATTAGCATAACCTTGAATTTTGATAGCGCAAGGTGAGATTTCTTTCTTGAGAAATAATTATGGCGTTCAAAAAGATTTGTTCTACCTTTCTTTCCCATTCAAGGTATTTCTTCAGCGTTGGTTGTTAACCCATAAATTGCTGGAATCTTCATCTTGATTGATTTCAAAGTTCCATTAACCTTACACATCAGTGTTTCTCTAAGCCTCTCTCATTATGGGCTTGAAATATAGGAGTAACGTTGATGGAGCTCTTGTTGCATAGAGCTTCGGGCTGCTTTTATTTCTTGGCAAATTCTCCCCTCATGTCTTGGACAAGATTATTAAAAGTTCAAATTGTCGCTTGGGATTGCTTCATGAAGTTTCAATTGAGGGTCCTCTATTTGACTTTCATCCCCACTACCCTCCTCCAGATTTGCTCAAAGCATTTGTTAATATTCCCAAAGAGAAAACACAAAAGATTTGGGTTATTGATAAATCACTCCTACAGTGTTTGACACTCCTTTGATCACTCATTTGCAATCCTCCAATTTGAACTTCAAGAATCTTAGCCAACCAAATTCAACCAAAAGCAATGTTTAAGAAATAAGGAAATAAATCTAACAATAAAAGGCAATCACAAATTGTAGAAAGAAAGACTCAAAATGAGATGGATGGTAGCACAAGAATATAAGTAATGCACTACGTAATTATCAATTAGAGTGTAGTAAACAAGCAAACACACCTATCAATGTAATAGAAGCAATAGAAAGTTTCACACAAACAAAGAAACTAGAATTTAAAAGATAATTCAGGATATAATGTATGAATTCAGCTTACTACAATGCAACCAAATATGGACCTAATTAATTCTACCCAAACAAGCAAAGCAATCAAAGAAAATCCAAAAGAAAACAATATTTTTAAATAGGGTCAGAACCGAGCACGGGCGTGCGTGTAAATGTTAGTCCAAATAAGTGAAAGGTCAAGCCCTAGCAACGAGTGTGCTTGAGGTGAAGCCGGGCGTGCTTGAATTAAATCCCTTTTTTCAATGTAAACCCAATTTAAAGGTAGGATTTTGATTTTTGACTAGGAATTGTAGTAGATTTGTTTCAATCTTCAAAGATATGATCAAAATCCCCACAAATAAGTCAAATCCCTAAGGATTAGGATCAAATCCCGTAAAATATGGTCAAATCCCTATGAATTAGGATCAAAATCCCTTGGATTTCAGGAAACAAAACAAGATTCACACAAGCAATTTTAATGGTGGACACGAATTTTTTACTCTTCTTTTTTTTTTTTTATTCAACAAAGATCTAAGATCAAAACTTCCAGACCTGAAACAAACAAGAACGAAATTGATCAACACAATTGAACAAAAAAAAAAAAAAAAGAATTGAAACTAAGCCAAAAAGAAACAAACACAAAAAGAAACAAGATGAAACAAAGAAAAACAAACAAAAAACAAAGATGAATAGAAAACAAATTAAACACAAAACTTAGAACTAAGATAAATAAAGAATTTAACCTAATCTTTGGCTCTGATACGCAAACTGAAGCGGAACCCAATGGAATAAATTCCCAATGAACTCTATGACAAGTTTTGGAAGAGATGAAAGATCTAAATAAAATTTTCCCTCTATGGCAACCCAAGCTTAAGAAGCAGAACACCAATAATAGAGTAAAAGAATAAGATAAACGACACAAAGAAATTGATAAGTTTTACCTTGAATTCTTGAATGCAATAAGAAGAATGCAATCTCACACTCTCTCTAAAGCAAGGACAAACGCCAAAAGCATGAAAGAAGAAGTCTATTTCATTGATTGGAATAATAATTGTCTTTAATTAACAATAACAAGCTATTTATACTATCTAAAGAGGTCAGATCCTTAAAGGATTTAGAGTAGGCTAAAGGATTAGGATTTAAGCAAAATCTAAACCAACTAAGGATAATGACCCTAAACAAAAAATCATAACAACTTAAGGAATTTGAGTAATCTAATCCAAATCTACTAAAAGATTAGGCTAAATCTAAACAAATTTAAGGATAAGATTAACTAATCCAAATCAACTAAAGATAGCTAAAATCTAAACAAATCTGAGGATAAGGAATAAATTAAATCCAAAACCAACTAAAGGATAAAAAATAAGGGTGGCCCCAATTTATTGTGGCCCAACCCATTAAAACACATTACAATCTTCAAATACTAACAAAAAAATGGGCTTAAACTTATTAACGCCAAAGTTAGGCTCCTAGTATGGCCAGGGCATGCCAATATGCTGGAATTTCAAGATTCCATTCTCAAACATGTGGTTTCCATTAATGTGGAAAAGAAACTTAGGTGTTCTCCTGCTTCCTTGAGATCTTATGGTTGAGTGGTAGCGATTCCGTATCATTCCCCCCTTTCCTCCGGAAAAGATTCGTCCTCGAATCTTTAATTAGAAGTTGAGGTATCCAATGCTCTCTTGAATCTCCATGGTTTGCTCCATATTTTCTGCACGGCTTCTTGTAATTTGATCCACTAGGTAGCACTAATGGATTTTTTCATGTTGTTCTCCTTGCCTCCTTGAGTTCCCATGATGAGTGATGGCGGATTCGTATCACTCTTTTTCTTGCCTTTTCAAGCTCTAACCTTCTTTGATATAAATATTAAGCTGATTTCCTTATAAAACTCAAGAAAAAACCTTTCAAATGCAAGCTTAATAAAGTTCAAGAAAGAATTATTAAGAAGATAAAATAATTAGCTAAAAAACTAATCAAAATGAAAATTCTAAAAACCTATAATAATAACTATAAAGATAAAAGTATCAAAATTCTCACTTAAATTATTCTTGTCTTCAAGTGAAAAAACTAAAAAAAAAAACTAAACAAACTAATAAAGCTGGCTTAATATAGTTTGGGAACTAATTATTCATAATCTCAAAAATATCAAAGAACTTATTAGCATGGAAAATAAATCAAATATTTTCTATACAAATTATTTTCTTGCATAAATTCAATTCCTCAAATAAAAACACTTATTTAAATTTAAATATAAAGTTTAATAAGAATCTTCCACACCACAATAATTGTAACAAAATGCATGAAACAAATAAAATATGAATTTTACCCAAAAATTTATTAATCTTAAATAATTAAGATGATGAACAATATAAAAATTCAACATCTCATAAAGCAAAATTAGTCATTCTTCTCCACAATTTGGAAATGCAATGGAATTAGAAAGATCAAATTGTCTTTTTATTAAGGTTGTAATGGGTTTTAAGGAAATAAAATTCAGCTTAAACAAGGAAAAAGATAAAAGTAATTGAACGCGTGTTTATGCCCCCGCCTGATCCAATGATGATACGAAGAATGTGGAATGAAAGGTTTATGCTAATTTAGAAAGTCTTTTAATCCAAGGATTTAATTAAAATAATGAAAATGTTGAATAGTTGGCTGAGTCATAGCTGCGTCAAACGCAGCTATGAAGCACAGCTTGCGTCACGGCAGCTACAGCTTCGTCATGCAGCCTGTGTCCTGACCATACCTCTATAAATAGATCTCTTTCTCACATTAAGGGACGATTTTTGGAAACCGCTAAAAGAAACACACCTTGCAGCCACATTCTCCTCCAGAAACTCTTGTGAGTTGATTTGAAGGAAAATTCCCATTAGATATCAATTGTTAAGGGTGTAATCAAACCATAAAAAGAGAGAAATAACAAAGATAACAAAGAACACTTTAAATCCTTGGAAACTAAGCTTTTCTTGGGAGATCTTAACTATCACTTGTTAAGACTTTGATCCATTCACAATCCTCAATCTTCAGGAATTAGGTAATTTCCTTAACAATTTTTTGTATTTTTTTACATACTTTTTGTGGTTTTAAGTTTTAAGCTTCTTTAAATTGTATTATGTTCACATATTTTGCCATTTATATGTCCTTTAAATCAGCATTTAAAATAAAAATGATCTAAATAAACTTTGAAAACGAGCTTGGGCCAGATACAGCTGTGTCAGCGCAACCTGTTCAATACCAAGAAACAACGCTTCACGCAACTGTTCATCAGGAACAGCTGCGTCATCCAGGAACAGCTGGGTTGAGTGCAACTGTTAGCTGTGGTGAACACAACTGTTTCTGAGCTTCCAGAGTTAATTTCTTCAATAATCTGAAAAAAATGCCCAATTATGAACAGATCACAGTTTAAATTATAGCTTAGAATACTAAAATGTTGATTTTATGTGTTTATTTTGTAATGCATTTTACAATTTGCTTAACATTAAAATGAATTAAATTTTGTTTGATTTATTTAATAATTTCATGTTTAGGATTAAATAGAAAAAATAATAAAAAAAATGTGAATTTTTTAGTGTTAAATAATAAATATGCATGATTTTTTGGGTTTATAGGTTTAAATTTTTAAAATCGGGTAGAATGTAATTTAAGGTTCGGTTTGTTACCCCACCTTGAACATAAGGCAAGAGCGGGTCATTTTATTTTGGTTCGATTAATATCCTTGATTCGGTTTGTTGCCCGCCTTTACATAAAAGGCGATGAGCGGGTCTTTTTATTTGTTTGGTTTAAAATTACTTTGATTTGAATGGTTATTATGTGATATTAGATTTGATTGGGACGATTAAAATAAGTTTTTCCATATAAAGATCGATTCAACTTGGGTTTGGGTTTAAAAATAAATAATTTGGGGCTTTTCTAAGCTAAAATAAATTAGAAATTATAGGTTAAATTAGAGGCCGGTTTTCCGGGCGTCCGGCTTCCCAACGGGCCGGCGTACTCAAATTCCCTTACCCAGAATCGCAATTTATTGCGCCTGACCAGTCTTTTTAAAATAATTTGGCCTTGAACAAAATTGGGTTTAAAAATGGAGTCATTTTTACAAAAACGGTCCCATTGCCTAAATAATGGGGTTGGTGACTCAAAAATTGTTTATAAGACGCGATTATCGGGCATCGTGTCAATAAAATGTTTTGTCACCAACTTTTTCATAAATAAAATTCACTTTCCATTTCAAACAAAATAAAAGAGATTTTTTTCGGGTCGCTCGGGGGGCGGTCGAAAATAGATTGGCGACTTCACTGGGATGCAATCCATAATCCCGGTTATTCTTTTCAATAACTAGTCCGGTTGCAATTAGGAGTTAACTCTAACCTACGTTTTTCTAAATTGTGAAAAATAAAATGGTTAGAAAGCGGTTGGAAAATTCTTTAATCATCCTTGTTTGTTTTATTTGCTTTCCTTTAATTTTTTCTAAGTTCTTTGCATTCATAACTGCATTTCCTTTCTTCTCACCACTTTTCTACCTCAAATTATCTCCTTGGTATCAATTGTTAACTTCGGTGGTGGATCCAGCCTTAAAAACCTGGTGGTTTTTGGCACATCCACTTGAGAAATTAGCATTTTACGCAACCGCCAAGCCCAATCCTTAAAGGTGCGTCAAAAGGAGTAGGCCCACGTGAAAGCCCGCGAATCCTGTTGCTTGGGACCAGACTTTGAATAGTCCCAATGGACAAAAGCCCAATGCGTGTAGTTGAAAGCCTTAGTCTACTTCACCCCATAAAGGAAATCTGAGTCTTGTTTTCTTGTTGTCCTGTCGCATTCATTTACGAGAGTTTTGTTTCCGCCAAATCTCAAAACCCCCTGTCTATGGTTGTCGAGATTAGAGCCAATATCCTAGGAATAACATGATTGTCGGTAATTTCTACGCAACAGAACTCGTGTGTGGGAGAGGATAAGGTTGGAAGGCATGCATATTCCCAACTCCCGTTCCCCGTGCCTGGCGTGTTATTTAAACTGTTCATGTGCTGTGACATTCCATGCATCACGTGATATTTTTTTCGTTTTAGCATGCATTAATAAGAGCTAAATTTTCGGTATGGAACGTTTGATCTTGCTTTTGAAGATGGACCTCTATCATTTTGAAATAACATAAATGCAATACATTTTATAGTGAAATTAATACCCAAAAGAAAAAGGGAGTTATAAAAGGGGGTTGCAATTCCTTTGAATTTTCACAATTTCTCTTCATTATCTGAAAGCAAGGGTGAGATTTGCAAAAAAAAAATTGTAATAAGATCCTACTTGGGACCATCTGTTTCCAAGGAAAAAAGTGGGACACAAAAAAAACAAAAATAGTAAGAAAATATCCCTGCTTGAAATTCTTTCCATTCCCAAGGCAAAATTAGGGACTCGAGAGAAAAATAACTGACTGTAAAAATCCAAAAGAACGGTCCGACGACAAATAATGACGAAAAGGTTTTTGAGGACAAAGTAAATTATTGCTTCCTGTTATTCATAGCGAATTTTTAGGTTCCAGTCTTGAAAATGAGATCTTATTTCATACTGTTTTATTAGCCACATTAGGTTTGCATTCCTCATCCTAATGTGCCTCTATTCTTCATGCATACATGCAGAACCTCCTTTAAACTCAGGTCCTTGTTATCTGTCCAACCAAATGATCATCCACCGGGAAATCACTTTGAGAGTTTGGCGTTGACAGCCTGGACCAACGTCTGGTTAGAGTGGTTCCCCGGGTTAGTTCTGTGGTCTAGTTCAAGTTCGTCTGATTCGGTTCCTGATTTAGATCCGGTTATAGTTGAGAATGGGCTAACAAATACTGTGAACAAGACTGGTTTTTTCTCTCTCGGGACCAGTTAAGGGCCTAATATCTGATATAATAGCCACAGCTTTGGCTCAAGAAGAAGGGCACAAAAATCATGTTCCTCCTTCTTCAAAGTAATCAACCGGCTTTCCCCTGTAGTTAGGAAAAGGAGGCTCAAGAACACACTTTTGGGTAACAAGCATCAGCTAATAATGGCCAGTTCCGGCTAAGAGTGGATCTATTTAAGAAGCAGCTGGCAAGAAATTGAGGAATAAGGTGGAGAAAATGTCTGTTTCGAAAAGAAAGATCCAGTCCACCAATTTTTCCACTTGGGTTAAGACTAAGCTTCTGGGAGAATCTTAACTAATCACTTATTAAGACTTTTGATCCATTCGCAATCCAAATCTGAGGATTAGGTAATTTCCATTAACATTTTT